>PVHY01008710.1:0-60123 GCA_004024945.1 Uropsilus gracilis
CCCCCCCCCCCCCCCCCAGCATTCTGAGCCTAGCTTCAGCAGAGTGCACTGAAGAGAGAGTGAATACAACTTGCCGAGTAGACAACCCATGACTTCGGAAGCTGACAATTACCAAAGTACACAAGGAGCAGGGAAATATTACAAATTCCTATCTCAACTCCTTCATGCCTTTACTTCATAGCATTCAAAATGTTTGTGATACAAAAGCATATCATCCTAACTAAAGCTATTTACACTTTTAGATAAATATTATATTTCCATTTAAAGGATTTCCACCAGTGCCAAATAAGAAAACAGATAAAAGATACAGAAAGCAGAATAACAGGAAGTAAATGAGAAATAAGAGGCAAAAGGATGGACTTTATCACTTAAGGAAATGGGAGTTTTGAATACTGATTAATGTTTGTAACAGAACAGCTATTCTTTATTCCATGAAACTATTCCTTTAAAATACTAAGCAATGCTTATTCAGTATCTTGAGGTTAGTGAGCTAATACTGAATATCTATATATGTACACGCTAATTCTATTAACATACAGAATAAAAACTGTTGCAACTAATATTATATTTAGTAATATAATGCTGTTATAGGACCTTACTCAGATGACATTTATTTTTAGTATCATCAATATATCTGTACCAGTGTCATAATAGTTACAAATATATGTAAAATTTAAATAATAACTATATAAGGTAAAGTCATCTCTATAAAAATATTTTATATTACCAAGTGTTAACTATCGCCACTTGACATTAAGATACTGATATACTTGATATCAAAAAAAAAGATTTTAAATTATTTTTACCACTATGCAGTAGTATTTTTAATATGTGCAGTCATAATTTACAATTTGGGAAGTTTTAATCCAAAGTAATTCAGTTACTTTCGTAATATCTCTCCTGTCCTGTTAGTTTCTATACGTAGGCCTCCTTTAGGACTCAGTCCAGGCAACAATTCTTCTAAAAAACTTTTCTTCACTTCTTTAGGTTGTATCAAATTCACATATGAACTTACACACCTGGAGTGCAGAATACACAATAGTATAATGCAGTCACAAGATGACCACTACACTCTACAGCTAACATATGCAGTCTCTGATAGGAGACGACAGACAAGGACTTAATGGATGTCCCTTGATGTGATGAGCAACTACATAAAAATGACTCAATTCTTTCAGCAGTTTTAGAAGAATAAAATGAATAGCCATATATATCAATATCACCTTTAATATAATCTTCCTGCTTCTTGGTGGGGGTAGTGTTATGGTGTATTGAGCAGGATAATTCTTTGTTGTACAAGACTTAATGCATCCTGAAAGACACTGGGAATCTCTGATCCCTACCTAGTAAGGGATAGTGGGACCCCACGGTCACTGACAACCGACAATACACCTGTATATTCTACATGCCCACAGTCCACAGTTGAGATTCACTGCAGCTACAAGTATATTTAAAATCTGTATTAGCCTCAAAGCAATTTATCATTTAAAAATTCTCAACTGAAACAAACAAACAAAAATACCTGGGACATGCCTTGTGGAATTGGTAAATTTGCAGCTTGAGACATCACTGGTTGAGTTAATGATTGACCAACAGACTGGGAATTTATGGACTGGAAGCAAAGTAAAAAAAATAACACTGAAGTGATAATTGTTCCCATACATGAGTGCTTCAACCAGAAATACCACTACAGTATCTTTACTAGGGAGTCACAATTTGCCTCATTCTTTCTCAGCTGAGCATAGGCATGGCTCCCCTACGCTGGATAAGCCCTCTCCCTGTGTCTCTTTAGATCTTCCAAGCCACCCACCACATTATCTTAATGACTGAACTCGCCTGCACTGAGTCCAAGCTGGGTGAGGTGAGCCTGGTCTTAGAAGGAGATAAAAGGCCACCCAGTCATGCCAGTCCCCAGGTCACCCAGGGCAAGACGCCTACAATCCAAAGAAACAAGAGCTGCTGAGAAAACCGCTGACTGCTGGTCTGAGCTTCGAGACTTTGAATGATTGTTTGAAAGAACATTCTGAGAACACTGTGGTAATGAGAGGCCCAGACAAAACATTTTGAGGCTCTGGTTGTTTGACTTATTCTCGTGTTGAAGAAGTGGAGGATAAGGCAAAGCAAGCTGGATTGCATAAGGTTGGTGTGTGTGTGGTGTGGAGCCAAAGAGCACTCTTTCTAGAGAGGATTCTGTAAAGCCTGGGGCGTGCTGACACTGAAAAGAATTCTTGTTGGTGGTATTACAGAAGATACGGGAGAACATAATGAGAGACCACTTTGACAAGTATGGCAAGACCATACACAGTCAGGGTGCTTTTTCTAACTTTTCTAACTTTTGGTGATTATGAATTGTTCAGATGTAGTACACTATTGGTACACCTAACTGACTTGAAATGGCCCCATTCTTATCAAGAAATGCAGTCTTCTCAGCACAAAGAGGTCACAGAGTTGGATCTCCCAATTTCATGAGTTGCAGAAAAAATTTTGGAGGTGGCAGAAGTAATTTTGGCCATGGCAGAAACTCTGGTGGAAGAGGAGGTTAAGGTGGTGCGGGCGTTGGCAGTAGAGGCAGTTATGGAGGATGTGATATTGGATATAATGATCTGATGATGATGGTGGCAACCATAATAGTGGTCCTGGTTATAGTATTAGGGGACGCTATGGTGGTGGGGGACCAGGACATGGAAACTGAAGTGATACATATGATGGCAGTGGTGGAGCATATGATGGCTAACAAGGAGATTTTGGCAGCAGTAACTATGGAGGTGGTGGGCAATTTTGGAATTTATAGTGGATAACAGCAACAAAATTATGTCAGTTTAGATGGCAGTTCCTATAGTGGTGGTTATAGATCTGGTGATAGATGCGGTGGTTGTGATAGTAGAAGGTGCTAAAACTGCAGTAGAAAAGGATTACAGTTCTCAGCCAAAGAGCAAACGAGGCAATGTCAGGTAAGCTGCATGTTCCTTTGAGATGGTTGTCCCAACTTCACTAGAGGAACTGTGAAAATCTAGTATGAAGAGCCAGTCAGAAAGTTGCTTTAGCTTAAATAGGAAAACCTCATTTATGACTTCATAGTCAAAGCTTGAAAAAGATACAGCCATTGATTAATGCAGTGTAGTGTCAATCAGTTGTACATTCCTGAAGTCTGTTTCTGTTGTAGCTTTGTCCTTTCATTACATCAGGTACACTGCCCTCAACATTGTGGTAGCAGTACCAGAAATAAAAATCAAAGGAATTTTTAATTTTGAAAAGAAAATGATGACTGGACTTAACTAAAGTTGCTGGTATTTAAGCTTAGCTATGAAAAAGCTCTAAATTATGAAATTTTCATTGCATATCTAACATTTTACCTGAGAAAGTTATTAAAAGCTTTGATATAGTATCAGCCTCTATAAAAAAGAGGTAATGATTTTCTAATGATTAAAATTATTTTTTTCCCTTTTAATAAATCTTTAAGAAAATTAAAAAGAAAAAAATCTTTATTTGGAATATTATCACCCCAAGAGCTTACCTGGTTGCTAAACGATGACCTCCTTGGTGCCATCTTCTCGTGAGCTGGTAAATGCTGTCTGGGAGGAGTGCTAGTATCTGTCGGGACCTTTGTTGGTGTTGCTGAGGTTAGTCAACAAAAGAACAGCATAAGCACTTTTATTAGTTAGAAATTTTATTAATTTATTTATTATTTTATTAATTAGAAAATATTGTTTTCAAAGATTAAACTCAAAAGACATTTTAGGGAACAAATACTGTAACTTCATAGTCAACAACAATAACAGAAAACAGAGAAATGAACAACTGATAGATGAAAACTACTCAACATCATGACCAGGGAAATGCCTAACACCTCACATCTCTCAGGATGGCTCGTATCAAAAAGACAACCAGTGTGAGCAAGAATGTGCAGAGGCTGGAGTGCAATACTGGTGAGGAGACAGAGGTGCAGACACTGTGGAAATCAGCAGAGAGGTTCATCAAAACATTTTAAATGGAGCGTCTGTCTATGATCTAGCAGCCCCACTTCTAGGCACACATCCAAAAGAATGGGAATCAGGACCTTGAAAAGATATTTGCCCTCCATATTCACTAGCTCTAGCCACAACAGTCAAACAGACTGATGGCTGTATGGATAAACAGAATCTGGTATATTATCCAGGCACCATGGAATACTATTCAACCTTAAAAAAGGACATCTTGCCCTATGTGACAACACAGAAGAACTTTGAGGACACTATGCTAGGTGCAGTCAGTCAATGTCAGAAACACAGGACACGGTCCCACTGACAGAGACATCGAAAGCAGTTACTCATGGCATCAGAGAAGAGGGTGGTTGAGTGCAAGCGGTGGGGCAGGATGCGAGCAGTAGTCAGTGAGCACACGCTGGAGTTCTGCAACACGACACCAACCGTGTCCGGCAACAAAGCCGTGTGGACACTGACAGGCTTGAGAGAGTAGACCTTATTTTAAGCAGTCTCATTATATACAATAAAATTTCAAGAGGAAAGAAATAGTTATGAGAGGCAAATCTCTTCCCTAAACATCTTTCTGATGTTCCACCTATGGTGCTGAGTAGTTCACCACAACCCATTTTCTCTTTATTACAGTTTTAAAACCCTCAGAAATACATGTGCTAGTCTTTTCTACAAAGGTTACTAATTTAATAATTACACAAGTCTTCTTAGAGACAGATACAAAAACACCTCAAAAAGCAAACTTACAGAGCAAATACAGGCTCTACCAAATAACAATAGCTTTGCTTTTTTTTTTTTGAGGAACTGAAAACAATTTAAACATCAGCACTACTACCAACATATTTTCTAGGCATATAAACAATGTTTTGCTAAGTGTGAACAATGTACCTCTCCCCGGGAAAGTTAATTCAGAAGTACTACAATTAAACAAGCATTTTATGAAAAAAACTGAGGCCAGCAGCACAAGCCATTCAGAGCATTCTCTTTAAAGAATCTGGGCTCAGCCAGGATACTCACAGGAAGGGTCCGAGACTGCTGTGTGAGATGATTTTCTTGAACTCCGGGATGAAGCAGAAGGGGTTGGGCTGCGATCAAACCTTTCCAAGGCTTCCTTGAGACTGACTGTGCTGATCCGATTATCAGACCCAGAATCCTGGCTCTACAGAAGGTAGAGTAAAATAAACATCTCCTTGGGAATTAACCAAAGATCCCAATAGCACTATGACTTACTAGCTGCCCCCACCATCGCCACCAGCTTTTACTCACAGCAACACAAAGCTATCTTTGTATTGTCAGGTAAAGATATGAAAATTTATTTTATGTTCACAGAGTTTTGGTTTCATTCTTTAATAAAGCAGCAAGAGATGCAAAAGAATGAAGCTAGACTCTTACGCATACACAAAAATGAACTCTAAGTGGATCAAATACCTAAACATAAGAGTTTTTAAAAACTTTAGAAGAAAAGGGAAAAAGCCTTATGATGTTGGGCTGGGCAATGAGTTCTTGGATATACGATGCTAAGAGATCAGGCAACAAAAGAGAAAAACAGAGAAACTAAAGCGGAGTCAAATCAAAATAAAAAATTTAACGCAACAAAGGACACGATAAACAGTGGGAAAGCAACCCATAGACTAGGAGGAAACATTTGCCAACCATACATATGAATAGTACATATAAACTAATACTTAGAGTACATAAAGAATTCCTATAGCTCAGCATCAAAAACAATTAAAATGCACAGGCACTTCTCAAAGATACAGAGATGGCCAATAGGAACATGAAAAGATGTTCGTTAGATACCATTAGGAAAATGCAAATCAAAACCATCATGAGATATTGACACCCATCAGGAGGTGTTGGCAAGGATATGGAGAATCGGCACTCTGAGCACTGCTGGTGGGAAGGTAAAATATTGCACCTATTACGGGGGCCAGTATTAGGGGGAATATATTATAGGCAAAAGTCAAATAATGACATAGAGAATTACCATGATGGAACTATTCTATGGATGGGTTATTTTTTTCGAAGGAGTAGGAAGCAAGGATCCACGGAGAACACTCATGTGACAGCAGCACGATTCTGAAAGAGGAATGCGACCTAGCATCCTTCGATGACTGGATAAGCACAAGGTGGCACAGCTACACAATGGCTCTTAGATCCAAGCGCAGCACGGACATGATACAGCACGATGAACCTCTGGAACAACGCCAAGTGAAATGTGCCAGTCACAACAGGACAAGCCCTGAACACTCCCACCTACATGTGACGTAGCAGAGTCAAAGCCAGAGACAGAAACAGAGCACAGCTGCCAGGAGCAGGAGAGAAGAGTGACAGCAGTGACAGTTCAATGCACACAGAGCTTCAGTTTGGGGAAGATTAAAAAAGTGTGCGTGATGAACGGAAGTGCCAGCACATGACCATGTGAACAGACTGAAGGCCACGGAACTGGACCTCAACAGAAACAGAGCGGACACTCGGGTGTAAGGCCAAGGTACTGCATGTCTGGAGCTCAGCACTGAACAGCTAGGATCACTCTCTCCACTCATGCTGCCTTTTCCCACGATTCCGTCATCTGCACAGACAGCAAACAGTCCATGTCCCCACGAACTCCTCTCCAGTAACCTCCTCCCCCCCCCCCTCGACCTCACCTCTCAGCTCCACACCCTGTCCTCACCAGACACGCAGCAGCTCTAAGAGCACAAACAAAATCCTTCTGTCTTAGAGTGAACAGGGATCGATCCTCTGGCAAGCCACAAGATTGTTCTTCTCAGCTCCCACAGGCGTGGTCTGAAAGCCCCGTAATTAATTAGAAGCCTTTTACAGTTTTTTCCTGGACTGAACTAACACTGGTCTCCACTAAGCTGGCATTCTGGAAGTTTGCCTAACGCATCGGAGGACACTGAACAGTGGGAAAGCAACGCCCGCTGCACCCCTCCCCCCGACCACCCGGACCCAAGGACTGCCACAGCAGCACCCCCACCCGAGCCCACCAGCACAGTCCTCCCAGCTCCCCTCACCCCTCCGCCACTCCCTCCCTGCTTCAGCAAAACTCCTCTCCTCTCCTTCTGGCTCACTTGCTTGAATGTTCCTTGGGAAACACTCACCATCAGTGTGAATGACTGCCAGCCCAGAGTGGAAACTCTCCGAGGTGGCTGCCTACTCTGCGTGATTACCCATCCCTTCTCTCCTGAAACTGGCTTCCCTGCCCTCAGATGAGAAACTTGCCTCACACAGAGAAGAACCCCTGCTACTTTATCTGCTACTGTACCAGGTATACCAATATACCCATTTTCTTTTCTTTTTCTAATCTTCATTTTGCTATTTGCTTACGACATCAGTCATCTGTGTGTAGTTACTGTTCCCCTTAGGCATGGCCCTCCCCTCAATAATGCACCCCTACACCCCCACCATGCTCCCCCACCTCCTTCCCTGCTCCAGCCACTCCAACTCCTTTCTCACTGCAAGCTGTAGCTCAATGCTTAGCCCACAGGTCTTGTCTTTCTTCTTCTCCTGGAGCAACGCCATGATGGGGACCTGTGCTCCTAGACCACCACACACCAGGTCGCGGAGATCTCCAGGAGAAACTGTGAGGCGCTATGTACCTATTTTTCTTTCATTTCTCCTCATAAGAGGGAAGAACCCTGTCAAAGGCCCTCCTCTGTCACAGGCCAGCCAAGAAGTGATCGAACGGTCCCAAGGGCAAGGGTAAGGGTAAGGACTGATGCTGAGTCAAGAAGCCTCCGACAGAAGTGGGTCGCAGACTCTCTTTCTGGACTGTGGCCTTGAGTTTATTTTATATTAGACTTTTATAGATAAACATGAAATAATCAGTAACAAAAGAAGTTCTGATTCAGGCACTCATTAGGCATATTCAGCAGCTTACCAAAGCAAGCCAGAAATAGAGTAACAAGAGCACACACGGCTCCCGACACCCCACATGCGTGGTAAAGATGAAGGCAGCGCCCATTCCTATTTTAAAGAAGCTCCATAAACGGGGAGCTTGTCAGCACACGGACACGTACACACAGCAACAAGAGACCTCTACACACACACAGAGTAAAGGCGACAGGAGCTCTTCTCCGGCACACTGACTGCGCTTTTATTTTGTCCCTATCTCTGCTGCTGCCAAGCTCCTGAAACTATTCCTGTCCAGTGTCCACTCAGCGAAACCTTCTGGATTCTCAGCCTCACCGTGGACACTCTTACGGCTTGCTCTGACTCCCCAAGGGTGCCGCTGTCCTCGTCCACCTCAAGAGGTGGCTAGCTTGCTGCTGCCTCACTGGCTATCTTCCCTCGGTCCCCTCTGAGACTGTTCTTCCTCTTCTCACGCCCCTCATAGTGTTGGGTGTCCCAGGGCTCAGTTCTTGGTCCTTTTCTCTTTACAGCTTTGCCCTTGGTGAGTCCAAAGAGCTTCCCCAACAGACACCGCAAATGGATGTCTTCCCTAAACTCAAACTGGGCTGGAGCACGGTGACAGCAAACATGGCGAGAAGCAGAGAGCGGATTCTGGAAGTACGGCCAACTGGGGTTACCAGGATTGCATACGAGCAGGAGGGGGAAAGGAGGAATGCGAATAAACAGTCTCTACAGACTTCAATTTCTGTACTGGTCCTTCTTTCAAGGAATCCTGGATTTAAACACTTTTCTCAGAAGTCTGCTTTAAAAAATTACACTGGATTCTCCTCCTCTAAGCTTATAAAAAGAGGAAAAGTTCTTTCATAAAGGAACCAAGAGAGCAGAAAACATGTACACTCAGCACTGAGCACCATCTCAAGTGCTTCCGGCACACGATGCTAGTGAGATGTGCTGAGTAAGAGCATGATACCCTCCACACTGTTCTCTGACGAGCTCCCTTATGCGGCGCAGCTTTTAATACAGATTCTTGACTCTTCATTTCACGTATTTCCTACAAGTCAATGCCCGTGGTGGGCAACTTCTAATGAATGTGCCTTTGAATAATCTCTCTCCTTTGAGTACAGGCTAGACCTTGTGGTTTGCTTCTAATGAACAGAGCAGACAAATTGACAAGATACCAGACTAGATTACAAAAAAGAGTTGCTGTTCATCTTGCTGTTTTGTTTTTCTTCCTCCCTGGAGCTTCTTCCATGCCTGCTCTGAAGAAAGGGTGAACAGGAAAGGAACTGTGATCTCTGGTCGCCACCCAGCAAGGAACCAAGGCTCTTAGAGTTCAGAAGCCAACAAGGAACAGGATCCAACCTCCAGATGAGCTTGGAAGCAGACTCATCACCCCAGGGCAGCGTGGTGAGGACCCAGGGGTGGCACCCTGCCTGCAGATGCATGAGTGGTTTTGAGGAGTGTGTGACTCTGGAGCCCAGCTCAACTGTGCCGAGGTTCTTGGCCCACAGAAACAACAGGACAGTGAGTATGTGTTGCTGCACATCGTTCACGTTAGAAGCAACGTGTCACACAGCAGCCGGTAACGAGCACACTGCACTTCTACGCTGAGGGGAAACCAGAGTTCACATCTGACTCTAACTTCCCAGCCCCAAGGGCCTTCAGGGGAGGTTTTTGTCTCCCCTCCCCTCCAGTCTCAGTTTCACTACTTCTGAGCGGGGTTATGACCTCCCAGACAACAGTGTGAGAGGAACAGATGACATTCTGTAATGCGTACAAAGAAGCGCCCAGAGCTCAGCATAAGGCAGGCAATGATTAAGTGGCAGATTAACAGATTATAGATGCTTCTTACCCAATGACAATTAAACAGCAGACTTTCTGAATCCTTTTTAAAAGTAGATATAGCTTTTAAAATCTTAAATTTAAAATAAAAGTCAGTAGTATGATTATAATCCTGTTACAAGTGAGGAAAGGGAATATTTGAAAAATGATTTTACTGTAAATTATTGTGTTGTCTTTATCACAGGGAGAAAATGAAGTCATTTTTAGAAAAACTGGAGGACACGTACTTTGTCAGCAGCTGTCTCAGGAAGAGACTCTTCAATGCCAAGTTCTCGTCGTCTCTCAGCACGAACTTCTGCATAACTATGAATGGAAAAAACTGAATCCAGTGTTTGAGCTTTCATTTAATACACTGCATAGGTGCAATCACTCACGTGTCTGTTGTTTCTTATTTGTTCAACACTAATTCCAGGCTACATTCTATGTGCTAGACACACCTATATAGTGCATTGTCCTAACTAGACTGTGTTTTTCTATGTATCCAAAAGTTTTATATATCATTGAAATGGTCCACAACCAACACAAGTAAAAAGGAAATTCAATTAAGAATACACTTATCTATTCTGAGTTATTAAAATGTATGTCAAGAATTATGCTTATCTACTATCTATGTTATTTCTATATAATTTCTGCAAATAAAATTTAATAATATATCAGAACAGGGGGAAGTCATTTTATGACTCATTAGCAAGTCATACATAAAACTTACACTGACAAATTACAGGTGGCTTTGTAATTAGAATTTCTGCCAAGGAATCATTACCTTACTACAGTGTGAGTGCAAACAATAAACTCTGGTCTTGAGTTCCACTGATGGTAAGTGATGTAATAATGAGTCTGCAGCCAAATCCACTGCTGTCCTTTAGTCAGGAACCTATAGTAACACGACTTGCCTTTCCCATATTGCATTACTAAGGAGAAAAGAGAAAAATATTCCTTATGTTGCTAGCTATGAATCCATTTTTTAAGTCAAAGCCAGAGTTAGGGCAATACACAGTTCTTCTGTGTTTTCAGTGACATCAGTTCTAGGAAGATGCTAATCTGCAGTGATTACTTCAGGTTCCCAGCAATGAACGGACCTTCTGCAGCGCCTGAGGGTCTGTCACACCAATTTCACATGCTTTCCATACGCAATAAATTGCCAACTATCACGAATAAATGACTCACATTATTGCCAAAATACACTGAATGGAACAACAATTAGCAATCACACCTGTTTCCACCAGCAAGGAACTCTGGGCAAGCGCAGCCTCCTTGAAGCAGTAACTCTAAATCCTAACTAACCACAACCAGAATGACTTCCGTTTGAGGCAAGTGTTATCAGTAGTGTTTCCCAAAACACTGCAAGCTCTGAAATCTTTTAACAGAAATTAAGCAAAAAGTGGGCTCTGAAACTAAATTTGGGAGATTCTGTTAAATAGGTTAATGCACTCTTTCCAAAATCTTCACATCATATCTCAAGATTCTTGAGGGGGTGGAGGTAGGTGGTTGATTATGCATTATTTCCAGTCTTCCTTGACCATAAAATCTTTTTTAATGGACTGTGGTCTTCAGTGGAACAAACCTCAGGAAATGCTGGTTAGTCGCTCTGTCTCTTTCAGTCGCTCTGTCTCTCTCTCATGCTTTTAATGAGGAAGTCAAGATGTACAAACTTGAAATTGCTTGTGCAAAATTACCTAGCCAGTTAATAAGTGTCAATCTTTCAAAAAAAAAAAAAGAGCTTAATGTCCAGATCATCAGATCATGAATGAAAGTTTTCCTTTGTGATGAAATGACTTTATTCTAAAAAGTTTCTTCTATTTTCTATTACACAAAACAACTGATTTTCACATAAAGAGATCTTTAGACCAATCTAAGACATGAAAGTATATTAAATAACTACACTTTAGAGGACACCCAAGAGGGTAGGATTTGGGGAGGAGGATCAGAATAGCAAATAAAACCTGTCATTATAACAAATCTCTGAAATAAAGAATTTATAGCATGTCATAAAGGATAGGTTCTCTGTCACCAATGAATTATGGGATTAAAGGTAAATGATTTAGCCTCATTGTGTCTCCATTTACTCACAGAGGTAATAACAGACTTTACTCCCTAGAACTGTGATGGTTAATAATGGAGATACTATGTGCAAATTGCTTAGAGGAGTGCCTGGCACAATGAGATGAGAAAGCTTTCTGTCACTAGTGACAATAAAAGTAGGTAATATTATTCAAGTGCTGTGAGCTTTCTAACAGAGTATGTAGCTTCTAGACAGATTTACAGGTCTGGAAATAAACAATTATGAAATAGTACTCTAATAGTTTAATAAACCACTATAATTTTCAAAGGAATCTATCTTACTCCAGATGTAGAACTTATAAAATTTAGAAAAATATTTATGAGATGCCATGTTATAAAACTGCATTTGCTATTACAGACTAAAATACGCAAAACAGGAGTAAGCATAATTTCAATTTATCTATGACTCCTATTGGATTGGCTCTATAGAGAGTACAATCTTCCAGTGGGTCTAACAATGCAAAAAATGGTTCTAAGTCTGCACTTTACCACCTTCTACTAATACAATTGTGTTTATATGATTAAAAAACAGTTATCGCTGGAAATATCAAAATCTACTTACAGTGCTCATGACATTTTGCCAAATTTTCTAGGTCATCCACATGATAGTAATCATAGCCTGATGTTCCCAGAACTTCAAATGGCAAATATCCTATTATGGGAGGTGCCCTAAATTGCATATAAGACAATCAATATTATAATGTTTTCCATAATAAAAAATACTCCAACTAGAAATGAATTTTGGGGGACCTTCTTTTTATTTTAAAAAATGGATAATGGATTTGAATAACCTAGTTTTTAATATTTGTCCTTTTTTTTTTTTTTAACCCGCCGCCGCCTGGGAGCCACCTGCCCCGGGGGCGCCAATATTTGTCCTTGAAATATAAGTTTCATGACTTATATAATTTATAAAATTCATAGATTATATAATATGAGCCTTTAGGAATAACTGACTTACCTGTGATCTAGGAATAGAAACTTCCATTCTAAACTATGCCTAGATGTAAACTCTTCATTAGGTTCTTCAACAGTGCACATTTCCTACAAATAAATTAACAAGTTAATAATTAAAATTTACAAAAACCCTTCTGCATCAGAGAATTTTAAACACTGTTAGCCACAAATGCCATTATTTGACAACTTCACCTAAACCATTTTTACAAGTTTAAATTTTCTAGTACTAAAATGTGGCAATAAGTAACCTTTACACACATGCTTTAGGAAGAATACTAGTCACTTGACACATTTCTCCATCCATGCACATGTATATAAACTCTTGAATTCAAACTTCCATTGTGAATTACAACTCTATTTCTGTTTGGATGTTTCCAATCTCACTGTCATAAAAATGAACTAAATGCCTTACTACCCATACCCAGTTTTCATTAATAGAGTCATGCAGTCACAGGACATTCTTTCACTTTCACCTTTAAGCTTACATGTAAACGGTTACTAACTGAATCCTTTTAACTCTACTTTGTTTTTTAAAAACCTATCTGCACTCCATCTTCAGAGTTTTAGATGCTAGACCCGTCCAACATCCTACCATGCTATTACCCAAGTATCTCCCAAACAAGCTTCTTTGTCCTTCAACTCATCATCTATGTAATCAAATATGACTATATAACTTCCCTAGTAAAAACCTAAACTAGACAGCTGTGAGAAAAGATGAAATAGTGTTTTTTAGGACAAGACTGATGGACCTCTAAGTAATTACATTAAAGTGAAATTAGTCAGAAAGTGGGAGATAGATACCAGATGGTTTCGGTCATCTGTGGCATATAAATAACCAAAACACATACACAGGCAAAGGACAGCAATGATAAATCTTGAACACAGTCAACAAATTTAGTGAGTACCAGAGGCAACAGGGAGGACTGAGAAGGGGGTGGGGGAATGAGGCAGAGGGGGTCTTGGCACAGGTGAGTTGGTAGAAGGTGAGTGAACATGCACATATGGAAAAGCAAAAGTTAACCCTAAAATTAGAAAAAAAATTTTTAATTAAGAAAACACCTTAATAGCTTCTTATTGTGAGGATAAAGTTTAAACTCTTGAGCACAAAGAACAACAAAGAAAAACAATTTTCACTTAACAAGCTGTGCTTACTTTTCTAGTTCATCTCATCTCCGTCCCTCCCACGCACAGGGCCCCCAGATGCTGCTCATACTTAGGAATGTATTCCAACCTGCCTGTGTCCTTGGATGACCTTCTGTAACACCATGTAGTGACTAAAAGCTTGGACTTTTAGGAGAAAAAAATGGAGACTCAAACCCCAGTTCTATCACTTGACAGGTGAGACTTCAGGCAAGAAACCTAACTTGCCAAAGTTTCAGTTTCCTTATTTGTAAGATGGGGATCATACTAGCCTCTTGTAGGGTTGCTACACCCACCCTAGTGAGAACACGCACGTAAAAGCAAACGAGATGATGCATTTTAAAGTATACAGCAGTCAGTAAGCACTCAACAAGTGTTAGCTCCTAAGATCAAACAAGCAGAGCAAGATAGGTTTAGTATCTTCTGACTGTTCATTTTTAACTGTGATCTATAGTACGGTATCTCCGTGAACTGAAAAATCAGTCCAGCTTATTTCCAGTTATGTTCTGGATAACTACTGAGTTCAGTAGTTGAATTATTTCACTTTCCATTTCCCTGCTAATCATTTGTTGGGCTCAGAAAATGAGAACAAACAAATACTGAATTTGAAATGGTAAATTACATGCAGTAAAAAGCTACCTGCATACTTCAAAAACTGTCTTTTTAAAATTTAATTTCTGGTCTTTGCCCTTTAATTCAGACTGAGCTATAGAAAAAAGCATTCTGAAATTTTGCACAAAAGTGGGAAAATGATGACTGATAGTCACTAAATGCAAAAGCATAGAAAGGAAAATCAGTAGGAAAAATTAGAAATATACCTTGATGAACTGAGGAGTAGCTAATCTGACAGTAGCTACAAAGCAAACTCTGTCTTCATAAGGAGGCCTGTGCGCACGCTGTATCGTTCCTTCAAAACCATTGTGTGCCGAACTGGACACTAAAACAACATAGGCAATAAATACTCACCATCTGTTTCTCCTGTAAAATCTGTGGGGCGTTCGGGGAAATATGGGAAGCCACAAAAGGGTAAAAAGTCTGCCATAATTATAACTTCAGCACACTAAAAATAAATGTACAAATTTCTTCCCTGTAAATGGCTATTCTCTAGCCTCCTATAATTAACTTACCTAAAAAACATTTCCCTAAAAAATGAAAGTGTTTGCCCCCACAATATTTCCTATAAAATAAGTCCCCCTACTCCCACATGCTACATACCACGAAAATCTTATTTACCTTCCGTTTTATTCATTTCTACCACACTGTAATCATTCCATCACAAAAATATTTAAAATTTTCTAAAATCTAATAAAGTCAACTCTTTACTACATACTTATAAACCCCAATTTCTACCTGTCAATCTCTATCTCTATTTCAATATCTCTCATCCATTTCTTCGTCTTCTCACCCACAATTTCCAACAAAATCTAGTTTTTAT
Source organism: Uropsilus gracilis (assembly GCA_004024945.1). NCBI lineage: Eukaryota > Metazoa > Chordata > Mammalia > Eulipotyphla > Talpidae > Uropsilus > Uropsilus gracilis. Next base: position 15,259 of record PVHY01008710.1, read on the forward strand.
TATGCTTAAACACTCTCTTTCATAGATTAAAAAAAAACCACTACATTAAAATACACTGCAATAGAAACATTTTAACTCACCACTGTTTAATGATTTGAAATTTCCTATAAATTTCACATATTCATAGGTAGATGGTTCCTTTGGGTCTATTGTTCCTCGAAGTATGTGACAACAGAATTCTAACTGATTTTTTGCTGAAGAGAAAAAAGTATATATTTATGCTATATAGCAATGAATGAAATATCACATGAAGTTTATGAGGGTTGTGTAAGTTAACGATCATTACTTAACTCCAATGAAATTTCCTCAGTACCTTTTCTGAGTCCCTGAAAATAGAGTACCTTTTAGGAGATGATCTCACCTTAATAAACAGAACTTAATAAACAGTTCTTCTAATGCCAGCAACTCCAAGTTTCCTCATTTCTATCTTTCCTTCCTTCTCATTTACTATTCTAATTTCAGAGAAAGGCTTGCTTCCTATTCTAAATCCACCTCCCCGTCTCTACCCTGAACAGTCTTCCCAGGACCAGGGCCGTACCACTGTGATGTTATCCTTCAGTATCCACATATTCTCCAGGTCCTTATATTTTATATTAAAGTTTGCTCAGGTCTTTCCAGTAAGATGGAAACAAAGGGAGTTTCATGTTACTCTTCCTTTTACCACAGGTCACCCTCCTTCTGATTACCTGCTTTAGTGTCAACATATTCATTTCCTCTTAACTTCAAGCACTGGTTTTCATCCTTACAATGCTCTTCTAAAGACTGCCAATGTTGGTATAGCAGGTCCTTGAGTAAGTCCTTCCCTTCAACATCAATTCATTACAATTTTGTCATTATTATTTCAGCACAGGAACTAGTAACATCCTCTTTCCACAAGGGCATCAAACTCCTAACTTAGTTATTGTTATGGAAAGCTTCATCATCTAACTCAACAGGCCCAAAGCTCAACTGCTGTCTTAACAGGCCCAACGTTCAACTCTACTCTTCTTAAAAGTCTCCCCACTGATGGTCCCTGGCCACTTGGTCACATGCACCTAACAGCAAATCATGCCAAGTTTATCTGCTCAGCACATACATTCATGCTTTCCTCTCAATCTCCAAACTGGTCCTGATAAGGGGGCTGTTGGCCACCAGTACCGGTGGTGCTGCATTAGAACAGCAGCTGCTGTTCATTAGTGGGTGCAGACTTGGAGAATAGAAGTTAAGCCTTCTCGCAAGAGTAGAGGCTGAGGAGATTAGGGAGGAGACTGAGACAAAGCCCATGGAGAGGAGCGAGAAGGAGAGAGAAGGGGAGAGAACAGAGAGAGCAGGCAAGCAGCAGGAGCTGCCAGCTTCCAGGTGCAGGAGCAAGCAGGGCCCAGGTCCTAGCCTGGATCAGTGAGAAGCCTGGGAAAACATGTTGGGGAAACTTGTGACCTGTCTAAGCTGACTTGGAACTTCGGTGCTTGAGAACATGGTTTAACTTTGAAACTGTGGTGCTTGGGAATTGTCTGTAGAAGAGAATTTGCTGTGTTGCTGTTTTCATCACAAGATGTCTGAAGCTGTTGTTGCTGTTGTATCAAGGGATTCTTGCTGGTTTGGGGGCCACTTTGGAGTTGGAACTGAAAGAATGCTGGAGCTGTGACTTTTGGAGGAGAATTGATGACACTATCCTGGTTTTCTTCATTGGATTTGAATTTCCTGCTTTTGAAGGCTTGATGGTACCATCTTGGCTTCTTCAATTTGTCTTGAAGGTGGGACAGTCACCATTTTGAGGAAGCACATTGTTGAAGGCCTCATGTAGCCTTCGAATGAAGACTGGACTGGTGGGTAGATTACCAAAGAGGTTCCTTGTACCCCTCAGTGGCTCTTGTCTATTTTGTCTTTTAATAAGTACATTTATTTTTGCCTCCTCTTAAGGTTTATGTGGTTTTGCAACTGCTTGCACAAGGACTGGGACAAACCTAAAACCTGGTGTGTGGCTGGTTTTAAAGAGCCAGCTGACCCTCTTTGTAAGTTTTCTAAGTACCCCGTTTTGCTTGTTTTCCCACCCGATATCAGTCCTTCTCAAAATTTTCCATCTAAAATTTTTTTCCAGACTACAAAATGACCCAAATTCTCTTTCATTGGTTCTTTGGTTTTTATGTTTTATGTAACAAACTTCCTGGGATGGAATAATAGGTCAGTTATAATTTTGCCCCATTTTCTTAACTAGATACAACTTAGACCTCTTATACCATATTGTGACCACTATTATGGCCCAAAAGACCTACCTGCAGAATTCTGGATTTCCCTTATTGTCTTAAATCTCATTTATTTTGGCATAAAATACTTTCAGGGGAATGGCAATTTTTCTTTGGCATGTCACCTGTTTAACTAGAGAGCCAGACAAGTAATTTAAGTAAGACTTTTAGTCAAAAAATATTGCTGCTATCCTCGCCTCTGCTCTTGAGGGCACAAGCCTACCATCTCTCCTGTCAGAGGCTCTCAATCAGCAATCTGGTCACCTCCACTCTCACCAAGGGCCTCAGCAGTCCCTTCCTGACTGACATGTGCAGGTTCACCTTTCTAGTTCTTCTTTCCTCACTCTCTCTATATATTTACCTCATGAAACGTCACTCGATCTGTAACTTCCAATACTGATCATCTATTTAACTGGCCTTACATTATTGTATCCAACTTTAATGTTTCTCCTATGTTGAAGAGTAGAGTGGCCTATCAGTCAGTGTTACAAGAATCTGATTTTTAAACAACTATAAACAGATTTCATATGATTTCTCCTGATCTCTAGTTCTCAACACATTCTGATAGACTCAAATCCACTTTTTCTCTGAGAAACCAAGTAAAGTCGCTGATATTTTGAGATTATAACTTAAAACTAGAAATTCTCTGACAATGCCTCAGGGATAATATCAGGTAAATTCAAATGAAATAAATTCTAAATCTTTAGAAATGCTGAACTCAATTCCTACGCCAAGAAATTATAAACAAACAATTCGTATAGTGTCAAGTTAAAGACTTCTCCAAAGATAATACAATCAGACATCCTATTGAATGGGAGAAATTATTTACATTCCATGTAGTTGGTTAAAGGATTAATATTCAACTATATAAAAACTCACATATTTCAACAATAAAAGACTCAAATAACCCAATTAATAAATGGTCAGCAGATATGGACAATTCAAAGAGGAAATATCCAAGAGGGCAAAAGAAATGAAAAAAATGTTCATCATCTCTTCAAATCCATTCTCATCAAATAGATACATCCTTATAGACTTACACACACACACATAAATATACATATATACATATGCATAAAAATATATATGTATGTGTGTGTATTTCTCAATTCTCGAACAGTTATCATGATACAGAATTTGAGGGTTCAAAATACAAAGAACCTTTAAGATGATTAACGTCAGAATTACAAGAGAAGTCAGAATTTAAAAATGATGAGAAAAGTGATTAAAAGTACCTAAAAACTAACAGCTAGCTACATACAGTGCTGTACAACAATTTCAGATTTTACACATAGCAATTTAGTGATGAAATAAGGTTTTCTGGACTATTAGTCCAATGTTTTAAGGAGAAATGTTTTGATTACACGATAATATTCTGTATGTCTTAAAATACAGGGACTGTTTAGCGCTTTTATGTCAAAGCACAAGTATATGGCAATACAGTAAAAAAAATGGTTCATTCTGTTTAATAAAATAACTTCTTTTATTTAGTTATTTTATTGAGGTAATGAACTCATTACTGGCTTATGTGCGAAATAATTTTTTTCTAGTTTCAGTGTCTTAGTTGGTTAATGATGGTGAAAATGAGAATATTCAGTTTTCTTTCACTAAATACAATAACATTTTATTTAAAAAATAAGCTTATATTGCCAAGTCCCATTTTAATACAAAATACATTTTTATGGCATAACTACTATAATAAAAAGGTAGGATTTTAATACACTCTGGGATAGAATTCAGACTTTTAGTAGGGTCATAACTCTATTACATATATATATTTTACATATATATTTCTTAATTTTTTCAAAAGACTCTCAATAGGCTATACAGTTAAAGGATGATGGTATCCAATACAATATTTAGCTTTTTCTAAAATGTACTACTTACATTTTAAATATTCAGGAGTTAACGAATCACTTTCCAGCAAATGGGTAGAGAGTATTTTATAAACCTCTGAATGTTCCCCCTCTGGGATAAAATTAAATATACTTTGATCCACAAGATCAGACTAAAAAAGAAATGGAAACAAATTTTAATATTTAAAGACATTTTTTTAAAAGTATATAATCACTTAAATATTGGATAAGTATATGACTACTTAGCTTTTTAAAGATTGATAAAAACTGACAAATGTCAACTTATAGGTCATAACTCAAAAAAGTGAGAAGGTTCACATTCTATCCATGCCTCTGATAATAGTGCAATCAGATCCATGATCAAAACGACTAAGAAAATCTGATAAATTACTTGCAAAGCTGGGTTTCACTAAACTTGAACTTTTGGAAATATAAACAGGACTAGAAAAGTTGATCAGAAGAAACTTTGGCTACAGACAGGTGCAGCTGTGCCATAGATCTAAACCTCTAGGGAAGCACAGTGGTGCACAGTTGAACAGAGGACCAGACTAAGTGAAGATAATTGTGGTATGTCAGCTATCCAGCATGTCTTTTCTTTGATCTTTTACACATCTATCCCCCGTATTTCAAAGTCAAGAAGCCTTGCTTGCAGCTAACAAAATAAAGAAAATATATAAAGTAATATACAAAGCATTAAGTAATTATTGTTAAAATGTAACTTCAATTGTGATTCATCAACCAACAGGTTGACCCAGGTGAAGTTGCTGCCCTGTTGTGGGCCATGACTATAGACTTAAACATAAGTCAGTTCTTCCTCTTAAGAACCACTGACAATAACTTGGTGACTTTGGATTTCCTACCAGTTTCTGTCGATGTTACATGTATTCGGCTTCTCTACATTTTCAGACTGCTCTGAGGAAGCCTGGGGGTGAGGTACTGAGGTGAATCATGGACTGTGGATGTGGGGTGGAAGGTAAGGGGAGTGAAAAGGAGTTGTGAAGACTTGAAGAGTCCTTTTCCTTCTAGTTCCACTTTCACTGTGTTTACATTTAAAACACAATTAAGATTTTGTTCAAAGAGGCTCCACTGTTTGAAAACAAAAGCAAAATAAAACATCTCAACAACAAAAATAGCCACTGGCAAGACAGGAGATGGTAAAGGGGTTTGAACCACTATCCCTACAAGTGATGCATTCACATTCTTCAGTTTTTTCTGGGGCCTGAGGGTGCACCCTTCTTCCTTCTCTCTACACTTTTCAAAGATCAGTTCAATTACTTATTCCCAAAATCATTCTTGTGACACAGTAATTCATGGAAAAAATAAAATTTCTTTAGAAAGTACTACATTCATTTCCCATTAAAAAATTCCCATTTTTCAAACAAACAAATAAGAAAAAATGAAAACAACCAATGGTACTGAACCATGGAGCGAGAGAGGAGGGCGAAGAAGGTGGGGGAGGTGAAGAGCTCAAAAGATCAGGATAGTTAACAAATGTTAAGTGAAGTGGGAAAGCCCCAGGGTACACAATAATAGACTAATGTAATATAAATATACATATATATGCAAAAAACAAAACAAAACACACATTTACCAGATATCGGAAGAGAACATCAGGCCAAACAACCAACAACTGAACATCAACTTAACCAACCAACAAATCGCAGAAAAATGGGAGATGGAGTGACTGGAGGGGGGATACTGAGGAGGGATACAGAGGGGGGATACGGAGGGAGGAGGAGGGATCAATTAATGCACTAATGTGACAAATCAATAAAATGAATTTTTCAAATAAAAAAATTTCCATTTTTATGTGTCGTAAAGCAAATCAGAAAGACAAGGACAGATATTGGAACTTTACAGGGTGGATAATTTGATGAGGTAAAATACTTATAAAAATAAACAAAGTTAGTTTTCTAGGTTTAGAGGGAAGAGTGAGAGGAAGAATCAAAGGGACTATTAGGAATGGCGGTGGGAAAAGTCCGTATCTGCACCAATCTGATAAACTTGAATTTCATCCTACTAAAGGTGTTCTCAAAAAAAATAAAATAAAATAAAAAAAGAGGCTGCTGTAAGGCCAAGGCTAATGGTCCTACACTGAACATAACTGCAAACTGGGGCTATAAATGCTCTCAAGCCTCTTCCTTTCCATTCCAAAGGTGAACCAAAAGATCATATCTCTAGCAACTTTAACTCCCTCCCTCCAAACCATGTATCAGCAGGCTGTAAGAGAAATCATTTTCAATGAGGTATCTGATTAAGGTTTAAGGGGTAACCACACCAAAAATATATCTGTAGTTAACTGTTCAAAAACTTCAAAATTACAGTTTCCTATACAGTATCTATTTTAGAGACCAGAGTGCTAACCATTTTACCATGGAACCCACGACTACAGCATCTATTAAAAAAAAAAAAAAAAAAAAAAGTACTGATCTTGTTAAAACACATTTGTGCTTGAATTTCCAAAGTACTGAATTAAGAAAGCAGAAAAGAGAAAGGCTCATCCAGTATCATAGCAAGGAAGCCTCAGTCCTGGACTCCATGAGGCTGTAGAATGTGGCTAACTATCTCCCTTCTGCTATATAATTTTACAAATCTAATAAACTCTCAGCAGTACATTTAAGAAAGTGTAAGCAAAACAATCTTAAGTTGTAAAATTTGGCAAATTTGAAAATTAACCATAGAGCCTGAGGCCCACTTGATGTCTCAGCACTACCACAACAATACTGTCACAGAATTAAGTTCAGTTTGTCTGGGTTTCATGTTTCTTGCTAATGCTAAGGACATCTACAACCCTCTATGGCACTGAAGGAGGGTGACCCTACAATTACTTCACAGAAAACTTGATAGGAGGGGGAAAATCCACAAATTTCCTTTTCAACTTCAAAACAGAGCATTTAGGCCTGATTATTGGCCACAAACAGGTGCAAATGTGCCCAAATTGATTTCATAGGTATGAATGACAGTGTTAAGAAAACAATTTTTCATAGGACCAAAGACTGATAAAAATTAGCCTTATAATTCAGATTATATAAGTTTAAAATTTAAAGTAAAAAATTCAAATTATAAGTTATACTGACCACTGATAGAGAAAGTATATGGGAATAAATCATAAACATTAACACCTGACTTAGGAATATGCTAGTGTTTCGTTAGGAATTTGCTAGGGTTTCATTATCTGGGAGCTAGTCAAAATTCTATCTTAGATGAAATCAGTCTGTCTATCAAAACCCAAAGACTAGCACACTACTTTTTAAATCTTCTGTTTAGCATCTGTTACAGTTTAATCGTTAATGACAATTCAAAACAGAAAAATGCCATTTTCCCCCATATTGTGCTTTATCTTCTTAAACAAGAATTATTTTATTTCCTCAAAACTAGCTTGTGTTTATGTCATCAAACAACATACAATTCATCGATGTCAGTGACATGAAGGAAAGAATTCATGGCAATTGAACAGTAAAAAGCCTTTACATAAAGAAAGCCTCTAAACTAAGAATATTATTAACTCAGCATGGAATTAAACAGGTCCATGTATCAGAGCAATCTCGCTGCCCAAAAATGTACATGCCCTTCTACTTGCTTTGGCTGACACAAACAAAAGCATTCAGATGTCAGTAACAGAGGAAACTAGGCCTGAGGTAGATGGGAACTCAGTATTATCTTCTCCAATTTTCTGCAGATTTTTTTTTTAACCATCTAAAAAAGTATCAAAAACAAAATCCAAAAGGCAAAGGGGAGATAAAACTGGAGGTCACTGAACAGGGACATTCATGATCAGACACATGGATCCCAACTAGATGTTTCTACACGTGGCTACTTCAAACACAGACTTTCCCTCACAAGAAGTAATTTTTAAACCAAACACATCAAGTAGCAGGCTCATTTTTACACATTCAGTGATTAATGGGTATCTCTCTGAGAACCTAGTCACACAGACTAGGTTCTGGACTTAAGCATACCCTAATTATCCACTAATTATCCAAATAAGTGTCCTGATGGTAGTCTTAAAAGGTAAGAAGACAGAGAAGGACAGCTTATTCTGATTAGACTTTAGGGAAAGCACTATGAGGCAGGCTTTTAGAAAGTCTAACCATATTGCAAATGATGCTCCAATTATGATTAAACATTATAACATTTCTATAAATAACTGAAAACCAAAATAATTGTACATGATTTAAAAGCACAGACTATACCTTTATTTAATGTTACTCCTACAAAAAGTTTCTTTCCCCCTCTTTTTTCCCATATGTAAATATAATTTAAAAAGAATTACCCAGAAAATTCAGTTAATCAGCTTGTTTTTTCCTCTGTCTAAAGGAGTTTACTAATATATTATCATAACCTCACCATTTACTTTCAGAAAGACTTTTAAAAGTTTGTGTAATTAACCTACTATTTGGATGTCTCTATAAAAAGCAATTAAGTTATTTTCTGTTACCCAAATACAGTAGCAAATAACTGCAGGTAAATTAACAAATTACTGCAACTTTAGTAAGAAAGTACCCTGTGAGAATATGGGCTTTTAATTGCAGTAAGTACATTCTCTTTATAAAGACTGAAGTAGCAGAGTAATCATAAGGCAGGACAGTGTGTCTCAATATCTCTTAAAAGACCTTTACAAAGCCATTTACTTTGTATTACTGTACGTTTTTGAAAGATGCGCATTTGAGGGGTAATTTGTAAATAATTTTAGAATATATATATGTACCACAAATTCCACCTTAAATAAGAACATTACATATTAAATAAGAACTTTTCATTCATAAAAACCACCAACTATAGTAGAGCCGTTAGCATAGTGCCTGGCACAGGATTCAATAAACATAACGTAAAACAGCAAACACATAATTCAGATATTCACCATATTAATCAAAAGTATGCAATATAGATTTTTTATAAATTTTATCTACTCTTTCAGTACTATTGATAATAAACTGAATATGGCCATTATAGCCAATTCAAGTCACACAGCATAAAAGTTATTTATCTATTATTTTTACTGAGTTCTTAAAAATCACTCTTGAGGAAATTTTAGTTTTTCTAGCTACAATCGGCATATCAGCAGAAATTTAGTCATTCTCAATATATTCACAGTGATTTAGCAACATCTTCATGAGGCTGATTGAAAAAAAAGGAAACACTGAAAACTTGTATTTTCTACAAGAGGAAGAAAGAGATTTAGACAAATATTTACTTACCTTAGTTTGGAGTCAAGATTGACTTGAGAAAACACAGCCAGACTAAACCAAAGACACAATCCTGTGCTTATCCCTACTCAAACCACTGCTCTGGAGTTCCCTTCCTCGTTCCTTAGACCCTTAGAAGTCAGCATTAAATAGGAAAGAAAGCATAGGATCTGCGTACTTACTGGTAAATGTTCAAGTAATGAAGTTACACTCTCAGACACATATATTATGCTTCCATCTGTCATGATTGCTAAAAAAAAACCATCAAGAGCCTGAAATTAAACATAATGGTCAGTTAAATGAAAAAAACATTTCACAGGAAAGAAGTAAAAATCTAAGGTAAATAAAGGATTTAATGTGGAAATTTCCAAAGCATTGTCAAAACACCAGATTTCCCCTTTATAATACCTTAGTTTACATCTTTGTGCATTTTTAAATGCTTCTGGGAGAAAACTTACTCTATGCTTATCCATTTGACAGTAGGTTTTTAAAATACTGATCTACCTTTATTATATATATATTTTATGAAAATGACATTGTCTGTGCTGATATCTCCATAGCATATACATCATCAACACTGTATCTTTAGCACACAAAAGAACACTTTACCAACTTTTGAATATGTAAACAGAGAGGTATATGGTTAAACTATCTGGGGAAATAGTGAAAGGAAAATTAAGCTAAAAAGGTAGGTGGAGGTCAAATCAAGAAGGCTTTAAAATGATATTAAGAACTATTCAAGAATAATCTAGAAGCACACTACGGATTTAGAGAAAAAAGAACTATGTTAGGAAAATCTCAGTGGCTTTTGGAATACACAGGAAATTAATGAAAATATAAATGAAATATGTAAAAACAGAAGACAGACCTAGGTAAACACTGAGAAATGTGGAGTACGAATTCAATATTTATGAAGCGTCTTTTATTAAAATCTTATGACAGCTGAAGAAATGAGCTCTGCATGAGAGAAACCATGCCAAATACATATATATATGTGGAATTATCTACAGATGAAATGAAGGAAAAAATGTCAAAGAATACAATGTCATCAAGGAAGACAATGGAAAAAAAGAGTGACAAGGTGAATGAGGGTGAAAAGAGGGGTTCACTATAAAATAAAAGATTAAAAAGGTGGAAATGAGAAAAGAAATTTGATGATTTTCAAGAGTTATGTCAACAGGACGGTGAGTCAGACTACAGTTAAGTTTAAGGATGAGTGGTTGACTGGAAAGTGGTGATAAACTCTCTTGTGTGAAAGTTTAGAAGGGACATGTTTAAGGAACAATCAAAAAGGTAAGTAAATCACAAGTATCAAGAAAAGGTATTAAAAAAACCAAATGAAGTCTATTTGTGGGCTGAGGGAAAGGAAGATCCAATGAATAAAATGCTGAAGATGCACAGCAGAGAAGATGCAACGTGAGAGGAATTCCTCTTCTCCTGCCATGACAGTGATTACACGAAATTTGAACTGCTTGATGAAATTCAAGGCTTGACCGAAAGATAACAATCTCTGGTAAGAACTATTTATATCTTCTTCATACTGTATCTGCAATGCTTAACATATGCAGATAAAAAAAAAAATCCACAGTCCATCATTTACAAATGACCTCCCTCTCAACTCAAAGTTAACTGCTAAAACATGAGCTTGACCCCTCCCTCCCCCATCCCCCCCATCTATAAAAAGATTTGGGTATCAGAAGGAACTTTTTTTAAGTCGGTGCCCTTTTTTTTTTTTTTTTTTTTGAGACTAGGTCTTGCTATTTTGTCTGTGGAACCGCAGGCTCACATTACCCAGGGTGCCACAGACTCAAGAAATCCCTAGACTCAGCTTCCCAGATAGTTGGGATTACAGGCCCATGCCACCATGCCCAGCTATTTTTTTGGAACTAGGTCTTGCTACTTTGCCCTGAGTGGGATTCAAACCGTGATCCCTGGTTCCCGCTGCGGCTTCCTAGGCTGCAGCTTACAGGTACATGCCACCGTGCCTGGCCTTGGTGCCCACTTTCTATTGGACCCAGAAACCCTCTTGGCTACCTTTCAATTTCAGCAAATTCAAGAAATCAGTAGCATCACAACTTCTTACTATAATAATGCTTGCATTATTATTTCATAAGGAAGAGGATCCAAATGTTAAGAACATGCTTTTCTCACGTGAAACTAGATTATATGATCCTCGAAAGCAAATTAACATTTACTATGCTGTTTGTATTGCTCTTAGGCTATTTGCCAGTGATTTGCATGTAACTCACTTCTGTGAAGAGAATGAACTGCAAATTGAACTCTATTTAACTCTACTGCCAGAACCAAAGCCTGAGCTACAATCTCTGAAAGTGGACAGACTAAACAAAGAACAGCCTCTACCAGCATTTCACTAGTCTTTCAGAGAGGAAGGGACAGAGGCCAGACTTCAGCAGACTTCTTAAAGATGGTAAGTGGTTACATCAAAAACTAAAGGGGCCTTGAGGGGGAAGATCAGAGATGTGGAAGAGAGGAGGAAAGATACATTGCCCAAGATGGACAATGTAAAACTATTCCTTCTCACCTTATGATATCAGAAGGATTTGTCCATTAAAATGCATTGTCTTCCTATTTCATATACACTTGAGCCATAACAAACACCTGTATAGCTTCATTGCTTCCTCTCAGCATTCAATTCTGGGGAAAGTCAGAATGGAAGTTCTAGAGACAAGAACAGTACTCTTGTGGACCCATGTCTAAGGTGACATTGGTGGGGCATCAGCCCTTACCGTACAGAACAGAATGCTGCCAGTTGCCAAGGGGGAAGAACTACCTACTAGAAGCTGACTTTGTCCTGAGCGCTGATCAGGCTCAGCTGCACTGATTTCCTTGACTGCTCTCAACCACACCTCCCTCTCCACATCCCACCCTGTCCACCACCTACCACAAAAGGTAGCAAGGACTATTCCTTAGGCAATAGACACAAGAGGGAGAAAAAAGTGGCAGTGGAGGAACCTAAAGTAACAGCAAATAAAAGTGAAGTTCAAGATCTGAATCCCAGTTCTTCTAGTTCTCAGCTATCTGACCTTCAACAAGCAGCAACTTCTCTGGGCCTCATGCATAAAGTGAAGACACTGCGCAGAACACATAATCTCTTCTACGGGCAGCTCTACTAGAACATTCCAAGATACACGCTGCATCTGAGGTGATGTCTGGGCTGCCCAACTGTCATCTATTCAAGATGACTAGCTGGAAATAACAAGCTGGGACAGCTGGGTCCAGATCATAATACATACACACATTTGTAAAATCTCGTTATACTGATGTTAGAATACGCATGTACTTAGGAGTTAGAGATACTCACTGTAAATAAAAAATGTTTAATACTAAAAATAAATATAATATTTTTCAGGAATGTAACCTTAAAAGCTGTAAGGAAAACCATGAGACAATTTCTATTTTCAAAATTTTAACTACACATAAATTTTCTGTTGTATATTATAAATAATGTTATAAACTCTAGAATATTTATTTTTTGGATATCTGTACGTACTACATGTGTCTTAAAAATTAATTAAAAAAATCTGTCCGTTAGTACGTAAAATTTGAACATGATGCTTTTTCCATTTACCTAATTAGTAAAAAGACAATTTCGTTTCATTAAGGTTATGAATAAATGTGTATCCTATACCAATTTGTGAAATTATAAGAAAGTCTTATCAATAAAGTAGGGGGAATGGCATGGATAATAAAATACAGAGTAATTAAACGAGTTATCTCTCTGAAAACAGGAAGTTGTGGACACTATCATAAACATGTTTCTTCATCTAAAGAGATGACTTTGGCCAAAGTCAAACTACTTTTTAGAGGGAAAAAATTAACAAAATTAGGAACTATTTTTTGGCTTGTAACTTAAGTGTCCACTAATCTAATGACCTCACTACTGGTTGCTACGCTGGAACACCTGTGCCCAGCACTCACTGGGAAGATGTCCCACAGGCAGCCACAGGCATAGGGGCTGAGGATATGGCATTTGAGGCCAGCACCAGTCCTGAGCGACTGACTGTATTCCTTTTGCAAAGTTCACAATCCCTTTGTGCCCCCATGTCTTCATTTGGAAGAAAGGCTGCTAAGGAGCTTCATTCATAAGATTATTGTAAGGATTCACCAAGTTAGTATGTCAAAGGTGCTGTCTTTCAGGTATTATGTACAGGCTTAAATACACAAAAATAATCTATTCCAACAAGTTTTATATGGCAACATTTCTGCTGAATAGAGATTTAATTAGTCCAGTAGCTGTCCCAAGTAAAGTTATCTGAAGTATAAACAAAACTAATGCATCAATTTAAAAAATACTGTGTTGCCTGAGACTTTAGTCAATAAACAAAGACACTTAAGGTCTAGCCATTATATATATATGTGACACAGATAAATGCTTATGGTCTAAAATACAATAGACCCAAACAAACAAGAACTGTAAATTATATAATGATCCTAACTTCCCATCTCAACTGCTTTCCTCTATACCTTCCATGGTTACCTTTTGTTATGCATTTATTTTTCTTGTCTTTAAGTGTAACACCTCTATTTCATTTTTAAGCCCTCATGGAAATCTGATACAGGAATGTGTACATGACACCTACCCAACATAGGACATGATTAGCAAATAGAAAAAGAAAATTGTTAAGTATGAGTGACTCAAAACTTGCGGATTTTATGGTTGAATGTATGAGGTACGGTGTTTCAAATATAAGCAAATATGAATTGGTTTCATAACTCAGTTTGTCATATATATATATATATATATATATATATATATATATATATATATATATATATATATATATATATATAAATCAAGCCAGGCACGGTGGCTCATGCCTCTAAGCTTCAGCCTATGAAGTGGCCGGGGCTAGAGATCGCAGTTCAAGTCCCACCTAGGGCACGCAGCGAGACCTAGCTCCAAAAAAATAGCTGGGCATGGTGGCACATGCCTGTAATCCCAGCTACCTAGGAAGCTGAGGCTGGGGATTGCTTGAATCTGTGGTACCCGGGCAATGAGAGCCTGCAGTTCCACGGACAAAAATAGCGAGACCTAGTCTCAAAAAAAAATCAACATAAAATTGTAAAAGAACTTAGTTTGCCAGAAAAGAATATTTACTTATTTTCTTTCAAAAGTTTCTACTTAAATAAGAGTTGCCTTTCAGCCATTTACAGACGCCTGTATTCACAGAGAAACTTCTTGACCAACACTGGCTGGGGGTGAGAACCCCTAAATCTGACACCAGAGCCAGAAGCAAAGCAATGGAGGTGAGATTGGAGAAGATGGCCTGCAGCAAGAAAACATGGACAGATCAGAAATGAACACAGACTGGCCGCCCAACGCAAACTTAAGACTGAAAACCTACCAGCAAGTCTCGCCTGGTTCCAACAACACAGTCCCTCACCCAGTGAAACAACACTGCCACAGTAAAGAGACTAATGGACTTAACACAACTAGTAAACAACAAAGAGTGGGGTTTGAGAGAATGGAAGGGGCACCAGAGGGAGGAAAGAGAGGGAGGTATCCCCAAAAAACACTTAGAGAGGCTGTTATCTAAAGAATGAAATTTTTTTTAAAAATTGCCTTTCAAAGTATTATTTCATTGTGTTATTGCTTTCAAAATACTTCATTTGTTGTTTTTATAGGTATATTTTAATTAAAACATTTTTATTAATCTGTTTTTAAAACTCCTATTGCCCAGTAGAAGACATTTCATAATATTAACACATGATAGGATGAGAATTTATTCATTCTTTATTTGAATGGTATCAGTGTGGTCTCAGGCATGAGTTTCTAACTTTTATTAAACCACTTAAAAACTTAGATAACACTGAAAATATAAAAACTTGGCACTACTTTATCACAAAGAACTACTTAAATACACTAACTTTAAGCAGATACAGTTTACCAATTTATATAAAGATTTTTCAATATTAAATTAATATTGTTATAATTATACTCAAATCAGCCACCCCAATGATTTCATTTCTGAGGAAAAAAAACTTTTCAAAAATTAAATCTGGACATACCTCTAACATTAATTGCGTAAACTCTTCATTACTAAGGAATGTAGGTTTCCAGTCCTGCCGAATCTCACTAGCATCCGACTGCGCAGTGATTTCTGAAACAGATTATTTGACATGTTAGCGGCATATGCCCACTCTGGGCCTAGGGCGGGGCAGAGATGGTAGGTGCAAAAGCCCTACAAACAGCCTCTTCTCTCCCCAGGGGAAGGTTGAGCCCTGCAGGTATCAGGAGGTCAGGGCTTTGGTAGGATGGAATATTGGGCCTAACATGATCAGCTATTTCCTGGGATTTGGTCTCTTGGTAAGACCAGTCTTGATTTTCCTCTGGGGAGTTTTGATAGCCTGAGCTGCTGACAAGCCTACAGCTGCTGGCTGCCCGCGGTTGGGCAAAGACTCTTTCCAGCGTGAAGTGCTCAATCTTAAATGAACAAGGAGACTATATCAAGATTTTAGGTAAAACTTTTATAGTTATAAATACCAGAGCAATTCTGTGTAGCATCCTCTTACTTGTTTTCTTAGTAACTGAGAGGTGGTCAAATATCTGGAGATGCTGAGTTTGTAGCTTGGAGCACGCATTTTAACATGATTACAGTTTCTCTTGCTAGCTACTTTTAATGGATTTATGAAAAAGCTATTCATAACTGATGAAATCTAAACTGCTTA
This sequence comes from Uropsilus gracilis, assembly GCA_004024945.1. Taxonomy (NCBI): domain Eukaryota; kingdom Metazoa; phylum Chordata; class Mammalia; order Eulipotyphla; family Talpidae; genus Uropsilus; species Uropsilus gracilis. The sequence goes on from PVHY01008710.1 coordinate 31,213, forward strand.
AGAAACAAATGTTTTTCCACTTTCAATGGAGACATAGTGAAAAACCAAGTAAAACAAAAATCTGTCATAGAAATTGTCCAAAAATATTCTACTTTGCAATGGAAAGTGTGGATTAAGTTAGTCTGATTTTTTTTTCAATCAGGTACATCAAAAAAGCACATTAAATCGTCACCAAAATCTACTATACAAGAAATGCCTACAGTAGAGTATGAAGAGTAAGCACCGTAACTACTAATTCGACGAAGTGAAAGTCATGCCTTTTCTAAATCACATCAATTATATAACTCAGAAAAAAAGGATTTAGGCCGGGCATGGTGGCGCATGCCTGCAAGTGGCAGCCTAGGAAGCCATGGCCAGGGCCAGGGATCACAGTTTGAGTCCTGCCAGGGGCACATAGCGAGACCTAGTCCCAAAAAAAAAGCTGGGCATGGTGGCACGTGCCTGTAATCCCAGCTACCTGGGAAGCTGAGGTTGGGGATTGCTTGAGTCTGTGGTACCCAAGGTAATGTGAGTCTGCGGTTCCACAGGCAAAAATAGTGAGACCTAGTCTCAAAAAAAAAAAAGGATTTAAATTCATTAGCAAATTCCATCAAGTTTAAGCAGGTTTTAGAGTAGTATGCATAGTCCTTCTTAAATTTATTTTTATAAGAATATATACCAAAATTAACCTTCTGTTATCAAGCGGAAATGCATGCAAACTATTTCATTTCATTCAACAATCATTTATAAGTGACAATGTCTGAGGGGCTGAACAAACTAGCTTACAATGGCCACTGAAGTTAAGGAGACTGCTGTCTATAAAAGTAAAATGCAGTGATTGCTATGGTGATAAAAATGAAGAAAAGAAACTGACACATTTACACAAAAATCAAAAAGAATTTGGCAACTATAATAGGGAACCAAGAAAGATGAAAAATATCCATGTGTTTTCAGCTTTGAGCCCTGGAGTCTCAAAGGTTTGTGGTGTAAAAATGGTAAGAAAAAAAATTTTTTTGACTAAGAATTGACTTGACACTGAAAATAAATTCAGTTTTCACACTGAGTTTGAGGAAGTAACAAAGAGTCTGAAGTTATCTAGAAATCAAAGACTGGAAAGTTAACCAAAAAACACAGATTTAGTAGTTTTTAAAAGAGGCAGCAGCAGCAGTTATGAGATGAGATAACCAAGAGAAAGTGTGCACAGAAAGTAAACACAAAAAATAAGACCTTGGAAACGTCAGACTTAAAAGGCAGGGCAACACAGTGGAAAGAAGTCAGCATTAGTCAAGAGGAGGAGGTGAATGAGTAAGTACAGTACAGCACAGCACACGGGAGAAAAAATGCCAGTGGTAATTTTAATCCATCTTCCACTGTTTCACACATGATGAAGAGGTAAGAGAAAAAGCTACTGCTTGCCCCAAAAGCTCTTGCTTTATTGGTGACAGAGAGGGTAAGGGTAATGGCATCAGAGAAATCAACAAAAATACTTTCAGAGAACAGTAAAGCATAAACCAGGCTGGAAAAGCATTAGGGAGAAGGAAACAGAGGCATTAGTTAAATTCTCCTGAGAAGTTTTCCATTTTCATTTACATCTGATAGAGGAAGTGTCTTTTCATAAGTTCTACATCTAGTATCTTTGCTACTGAAATACTTAAAATTCTTTAATTTTTTTTTTTTTTTTTTTTTTTTTTTTTTTACCAATTTGGTCAAATTGATTGTGGCCAACCAACATGTAACCATCTTATTTTAAAATGCAGTGTTTGGGAGGGCCATACATAAGGGGATCAATAATTATACAGATATGACCGAGGTTATAAGAAAATAATAAAAATTAAAATTAAGAGACAGATGATAATAAATTAAAAAATAAATACATAAATAAAATGTGGTGTTTATTTCCTGGATATACACTGAGAAAAGTTTGTAAAATGACACTGTAAGCCCTCCTGATCTGGCTTTTACCAATTTCTCATATATACCCATAGCATGCCAACTCAAAACTATGCTCCAGTCACACTGAATTCTCCTACTTCTGTTTCTGCATCCACTGTTTTCTCTGCGTGAAATGCTATTTTCCATACTCTTCATAAATGGGAAACTCATTTGAAAAATCAACTATTTTAAAGTCTTCCCTGACACATCCTTTTCTCTATGTTTGCACAGCAAACATATGGTTTACAAGCACTCCTAACATTATAATTATCTGCACTGTAATTAGTGTTCACAAGCTTGTCTCCCTTGGCTTCAGTTATATAACGGTAAAGACTGTTACCTTGTACCATAAGAATCTAGGATTGAGTATAAACAAAATAAATGTTTGTGGAATGAAGGAAAGAACTGCCTATCAACTGATTTCTTTCTCATAAAAAAGAGTAAGAAGCAGTCAGTCTTATGCTTCACTGACAAGACTATTACATTACACATTTGAATCTATTTTGAAAATATAATTTTACAAGTTAAACATTTACCTTTGTGTTTCCGTAAAAAATCAATGCTCTTCTGTAGAACAGTAGATTTGTCCATCTTTCTAGCATTACCAGGAAGCATGGATCCCAGTTCTTTAATGAGAACATTAAATTGATCTCTACGTTTCTTTTCAGATTTGTTTCTAGATACTCTAATGAAATTTTAAAAAAAAGAAAAAGTTTTCAGACAAACCATCTTATTACACAAATACAATATTCAATTCAGCATAGCCACAGAGCATTTGTGTCTACTGATACTAGATAGCAATATTTATGTACTAAGAACCAACAATATGCTACTAATCTGGGCAATAATTTTTCTCCCATCCAAGTACTAACCAGGCCCTACCCTCCTTAGCTTCCGAGATCAGACGAGATCGGGCGCGTTCAGGGTGGTATGGCCGTAGACTGGGCAATAATTTTTCTTCTCGGTTTATCACTATAGGAACTTTTACATAATTAGAATCAGTAATACAGGTTTTATTAAAAAATACCAATAGAACAAACTATTTAAATCTCAGGCTTTATTTAATCTAAATATTTATCAAGAATTCTACTTTCCTCAATGGTTACTATATTATACTGATAAACTTTTGCAAATACATATTAAATGTGATTAAATATTATTAAAAATTATTGAGTGGAGAAGTGTATCCATCTCTTACACATTTTAAATTACCAAGGAATCTAACAGCGAAACATTCTCTACCTTCCAGTTTAATCACATGCTTCCTCCTGTGAATTCCTATATCCCAATCTCAACCTCGCCATCTGCCTGTGTGGTCCTTCATCCTAGGGCCCGAATTTTTTCAGCTGAACATGTCACATAACACCTAACAAACAATAAGCACTCAAAATGTATGTATTATATGAACAGTTAATATTATTCTACATGACACAATAGCCAGTTAATGATTAGCTGCACTGAGAGGGTTTGAGACAAGTAAATACAACTTTCAAAAAAGTGAACCCTCCAATAGTAAGGCTGAAGCCTGCTTTATAAAGTGAGTCAAATTCAGTTTTTGTCTAAACAAAGCATACTTCTTTCTCAAAAGGTTATAGGGTAATTTTGCTTCTTAGTAAAAACCAGGTTTTATTCTGTATTATTACTAAAAAAAAAGTCTAACTGTTCAAACCTTTTAAGCAACATAACATATATTAACTGACCCCTTCAAACATGGAAAGCCTGCCATACTGACAGACTACAGTAATCAGGGCTAAGGAAAAAGGTTCAGATGGTAAGCCCTTTCAAGAAATCCATGTAATTCCCGTGGAATCTTGGAGGAACCAGAGATGGCATCCCAGAGTTGGGAGTGAAGTAGAAGTAGTAAGTACTGAAAAAAAGTCATGAAACTTTTAAGCTATATAAAAGGATTTTAGTTTAATCCTGAAAGCCATGTAAGTCACTTGAAGGTTTTAAGCAAAGAAATTACACGAACATGTTTGTTAATAAGATGTTCTGACATTGGTGATGAAAGAATCAAAGGCTGGCAAAACAAATTCATTGCGCAAATACTACTGAAATCTTCCTGTATGCCACACAACACTAGGGGGTCAGGTTACCACTCAGGAGACAGCTAATATCCTCTTCTTTAAACTGCACAGTGCAAGTGTTAATACAGTAGTTAAGAGACAGAACTATCAATTATAAGTAGACTGGACTGGATTTGGGATGTGAGATGAAAGAATGTAAGAGGATCCCCAATACTGATATATGGCTCTAGTTACTTTCCTGTAGGGAGGAGTAAGAAATAAGCAGCTGAGAATTAACGTATTTGAAATAAATGAACACAAGGTATGGGATCAAAAAATATAGCCAGTATTAGTTATATACTTAGGTGTTAGGCACTACTTGAAGCATTTATGAAATGCATCCTCATGTTCTACGCTCATCTACTTTAACACATCTAGGTGCCTTTAAGGCAGATAACTCTGGAATCACTGATTTACTATATGATTACTACTAGATATACTCACTCACTTATATTCAATTTTACATCTAAAGTTGAACTACCTTTTTGCTTTGTCCTTGTCATCTTCTTCCACCAATCCATCAAAAATACTACCATCATCTCTAAAAGAAGAAGGAAATTGATACAGAATATGAGAGGATACTTCGCAACAGCAATACCAAATATTAAATGACACAAATCAAATCATTTATGATCTAAGATTTTCGTGGGATGGATTGTACAAATTCAGTCTCAGTACCTACAACTTGTTTTCTAATAAATATTTGAAAATTTAAAGTATGGCTATGTTTAAATATTATAACTAAATGCAAAACTTTATTACAAGCGCAAATGTAAAATTACTTAGTGGTTCTGTGTAAATACGCAAAACAATTTAATATGCAAAACAATTGACCCATAACAAGTATCTTGTTCCAAATGTTTAGTAACTAGTGAAAACTAGGACATCAGTGTATTTGTCATTACATAGAACTATTCACTTGATGTTTTTAATTATAGTAGCATAACTTTAAAAATATATTTTCTGAGACATTCACTTTATCAAACCATTATTCACACATATGCCAATATCTAACATATTAACTACATTAATGTACTTTCATTCATCACTGAACAATACTTATGCATTAAAAACATTTGTATTTACATTGAACATGTTTTCATTTACTTATAGGATACCTGCACCTATATTAAATACACCCTCATTCTTTACTGACAAATAGTCATTAACACCCACGTGTGAGGATCTGCTCTGGGCACGGTTACAGAAGAGTAAACTCTCACGGGACTCCTGCTACCCCACAGCTCATTTTCTAGTAGAAAGGAACAACTCAACGTGAAAATAGTGATGAGCTTTATTTTTTTTAAGGGGTAATATTTTAGTTACAGGTATCTATTTATTTAAGTCTGAGAGAAGCACTTGTTGCAGTGGGTGCATTCTAACGTGAGCTCTCAGGGACTGGAGGGGTCGGTCCTAGGAAGGGGCAGGTAAGAGCACTCTGACAATGAAGCCAAGAGCACTGGGGGCTCACGCTTCCCCTGCAGAGCAGTCTCAAACAGTTTCAGGTGACTGAGGAGAGTTTACAATTCACTATGTAATGCATGAGCCATTTTTCTGCATCACTAAAGTGCCTGCAGGACGCACTACTGCAATCATCTGCAAATTCTGTATTAGAGACCCCGGTCTGGACTTCTATAGTCCATGTGGGAGATGACAATGATGAAAAATTCTGTGCGCTTATGTATGCATTCATACCTTTCACCACATTCAGAGACAACAAACAAATGTGTATTAAGAACTACTGCTTTATGACATCTGAACACAAATGTCATCACTAGACATCTGATTGTCTAGAATTAGGAATCATTCAGCAGCACAGTGCCAAAGTTCCCGCTGATTCTCTCTGAAGAAATTGCCTTTTCCAGAAGACTACCCATCGACTCTGCCTGCAAAGATGGCACAGCCCAGTGCTGTGGCACTGCTGCAAGCAGGTAACTAGTACCAGGTCCTTAGGGTCTATGTTCTGGTAGAGTGTATCTTTACTACACTGCTTGTCTCATAGGAGAGGGAGACACACAGCCCCCAGTTGTAACATTTACCTCTATGCACAAATGTGGCTACAACACTCCTCTAAAAACCTCCTATGAAAATACCACACACTCCAGTGCAGTAAGTTATTAGTGTCAGAGCAAAAGATCATAATTTCAGTTCTCACTAGTGACATGACCTTCAAAAAGTTATTTAACCACTCTAACCAACAGCTTCCTACTTGTAGAATCTCATGGAATTACTGTGAGGTTAAGTGAAAGACTCTATAAAAAGCATTCTATACATTAGCTACCAAATGAGCAGGTTCTTTAAAAAGTTTCTGTATCACAACAAATTTAAAACACAGCTTAAAAACTGTCCGATTTACTATTTTATGTGCCACGAAGATTAAAGCATGAAAATAGTTAAACTATGAGCCAATTGTAAGATAGCCCTAATGTCAAAGATAGTAAGAAAAGGAAAAATTAAAAAACCACAGGGATCTTAAAAAAAAAAAAAAATCAAAGCAGCAAGGGAGCTTATCCTTTTTCAAGTAAACCCTAATAATAATGATACTGTACTAGTCACAAACACTAAGATGCTTAAAGATATGGAGTCACCATCAATTGATAAGGAAAAAAAGGACAAGGAGTAGGAAGATTCCACAATACTAAGGAAACACTTGCAATTATCACAATTTCTTTCAGAGCAGTTCTGACCAAATCACTCAAAGTTATAGCCCATTTTAAACTCCATTTCTATACAGTATTGTCTAGAAATTATAGTAAATATAAAACTACATTTTTAAGTGTAAAACTTTTATCGGTTTGATAAAGACCACTGCTGTATTGGCAAATTGTAAAACAGTTTTATAGAATTCAAAATGAAAGAGTCTCTAAAAACATACCTGTCGACAATCGAGCTCATTTTACTACAGCTTACGGTAAACAACATAACATATTACGTTTTCGTCTTGTGGTAGACATTTGTACTTCTCCTTTGGGTGGAAAGAAAAATAAGCAGTCATGAGTGTTCCAAACAGCCTATTTCTACAGACATAGTAATCCTGAGAAACACGATGTTATTTGCACCGGGAGGGAGAGCTAATGAGGCGGGAGAGAGATGAGAAATGAGAGGAGAGATGAGCACAAAAGATCAAGATGATGGTTCACAGGTGATATGGTGGTTGGGGAACCTCAGGGAATACAATGATGTAAAATATACACAAATAGATATGTATGTAAACAAAAATAAATTTTAAAAATTTCAATTAAATGAAAACGATGGATCTCTAATTGTTTATTAGAAGCATCTCTACTTCTTTAGCCAACTGATAGGCAGGCTATATTTAAAGGAAACAAAATAGGCTCAATGAAATACTGTAGAGAAATTGTTAAAGATTCCTTTTAACTCTTTTGAGCAGGATCAAGTTGACTTTAATCAGGAAAAGTGATAATGGAGGATTAGCTAGAAGGTCTTGTTTAGAGACTACCCCAGAACTCATGCTTTCTAGTCAGTCCCAGTTTTAAAATATATTTAAAATACGCTGTATTTTAAAATATATATGACTTTCAACCATATAACCTAACACATGCATTTCGTGATTAAGTCTTTTTTCTTAAATACTGGTATTAGTAGACCAGAATGGTATATAATATATATGGTATATCTAAATAGAATCAGTCATGGGAAAACAAAGCTAACAAATTAAATTTTAAAAGATGACACTGTGTCAAGAAATCAAATGCTCTTTGCATAAGAAACAGGCTCAAAGCCACGTGGTGACAGGGAGGGGAGAACAGATACATCTTTCAAATGGAGAGGTGCTGGCAATGGAAAGCTTCACAAATCATTTTAAACTTTACCAAACACAGAAACAGTTACACTTTTAATCTGCAGGTGACGTCAGACATAGTTCATAGCAGTTTGTGCCCAGACAGCCCATCTTTGAAAAAGAAGCCATTATACATAACAATACTTCTGCACTGGAAATAACCTGCAGGATCTAGTAACAAGATACTAATTGTCCTATGATCCTATCTCCTGTCACCCATTAGTTTTCTATTCCTGCACCCCTAATTTCTCCCTCTTTAACTGGATCAGTCTGATAAATATCTTAGTCATTTAATTGAAGAAAAAAAAAAAAACTAAAACCTTCTTGACCCACTAATCCCCTTGAGATAGTGCCCTACTTTTCCACTTGCTTTCACAGGAAAACTGTTTCTCAGATTTGGTACAGCTGCTGTCTCAATGGCTTTAGCAGCATTCCGTCTTATTTTAGAATTCAGTGTTTATTTTTACTAAGGTATACATGTTCAACGTTTAAAGCAGCCAGTTTTGTAAGACGTATTTAAAAAATCAGATGTCCTGTGACCTCTATGCTAAAAACTCCCAAATCTACCCGAAGTCTGTCTCCAGTTTCCCAGTCATGCATCGTACTATCTTTCTGATATTTCTACAGATTTTACTAGTGTCTAGCCTGCCACACAGCAAGATAAGACCTCGGCCAATGTGTTCCTCTTCCAGTTTTCTTCTCCCACCTGGAGTCTATACGCCTCCGCCTCCCCTCACTGACACCAGCAACACCTGCTCTTTTGTTCCCTACGCATTCTGTAATTATCTCTTCCATTGGCCTGTGACTCTCCTCTTCTGGGTCTTCATAAGTCTGGCACAGCTTTGTCATTCAGAGCTTTACTGAAATAGTCTTCTGGGATGGCAGCTTATCGAATCTCCCTGCAAAAGCACTCACCACTTCCTATCATATTACCCAATCTAATTTTCTGCCTAAAATTAAACAAAAACTTCTCATTCATTTACTACTTGTCCTCTATCCCTTTAGCCAGGTCAGTTTGTCTTTTTCATCACTGTATTCTAAGGATCCAAAGTGCTATTTGAACACAGCTGGGACAATAAATATTCTATGATAAATATAACAGAAAAAAATTAAAAGAGTCCACAAATCTGTGTTAATTTCTTATGGATTCATTTACATATTTTTCTGGAAAGATGTTATTCCAAAGTGAAGTCTAAGTCTTTCATTACCGTTGGTATTTTTTGGGATATTTTGAACTGATTCTTCAGAAACCTGTAAGTTCAATGTGTTCTTCTATGTGGATGACCATCAGTTTCAGAATTCTGTTTTTAAAAAGGAAAAGAATAAGACTTATTAGATTTACTGAACTTACATAGGAATGTTAGCATGAAAAAGATTTTAGAGCAATTTATAAAAATGTAGAACTTTTACACAATGTTTCTAAGATAAAATAATTTCAAATAGAGAATGAAAACATTTTTTGAAGTCTAGAAGTTAAAAAACAGAAGTATAGAAATAACTATCACTATAAAATAAAAATATGTTAACAGTACACAATATGCAACATGCAATCTGTAACATCAATTACAAACTGAGGCAGCGTAAAGTAAAATAAACTTCTTAACATTATCAGTTTGATAGAGACTGTTAAAACTAGGGTATTTTCTGAAAGTAAAGCCATGGTTAGGTACAAAGACATATCAAGGATACACAAAAGGAAATGAATCAAAGCTTGTCACTACAAAGAAATAAAATCAAAACAGAGTAAGACAACAACAGCAAAAAAGTGGCAACAGCTAGAAAACAGACAAATACAACTAACCAAATGGCACTAGGTAAGCCTTTCCCTCTCAGAGTGAGTACTTTAAATGCAAATAGACTAAAGTCACCAAATCAAAAGACACAGAGTAAGAAAGGGATTTAAAAATAACCTAACACCCAACAAGGGTCATGCTGCAGCTTGTGTATTGGACACATCAACAGAAATGCTTTTCCTTAGGTGATTTCATCACCGTGCAAACACCGTAGACTGTACTCACATAAAAGCAGTCAGCATAGCCTCCTGCACACATGGGAGGCACCACCACATACATGGTCATCCCTGACTGATGTGTTGTGAGTCACTGACGGAAACTGTATTATCAGCAAGACACTCACTTTGGATTCAAGGACACAGGGAGTGGAAAGTGAAAGACTAGAAAAAGATTCCATGCAACTGGTAACCAGAAGAGAGCAGAAGTGGACATCCTGCAATCAGCTAAAACAGATTTTAAATCAAAAACTGTCATAGGAGACAAAAAAGGGTCTTACACAGGGATTGAAAGGTCAGGAAGACATCACAATCATAAATCTACATACAGCCAGCATCAAAGCACTTAAAAACTTGAATCAAACATTCACAGGATTGAAGACATAGCAACAAGTCTATCTGAAAACACTATAACCAGAACGGTCCTCCAGATGTGTACGGAATATTATACCAAATGTGGCAGAACATCCCTCTTCTCAAGCCCATGGTGGGTCACACAAAGGCTGAAAACTTAAGAAGACTAAAATCATAGTAATATCTTCTCTGCTCACAATGGAGTGAAACCAAAAGTCAAGTAACAAAGTAAAAAATTCACAAACATGCAAATTAAAAAACATACTCGAATAGTCAATATGCCAAAGAAATCAAAAGAAAATTTGAAACTATCTTGATACAAAATATAAGCACATCAAAAATTGTGAAATGCAGCAAAAGTAATACTAAGGTGGAAGTTTATAGTAGTAAATACTATGATAGAAGAAAGAGCTCAAAGACCATTAATTTATACCTCAAGGAACCAGGGCAAAAAACAAACAAACAAAAACAAAACAAAACAAAAAAACCTAAGCCTCAACATACCACAAGGAAGGAAATAACAAATAATAAAGCAGATATAAACAAAACAGACAAAAACAACAGAACCGTTTGTAGGGAAGATCAACATTACTTAAAAACCATTAGCTAAAATTTAAAAAGAGGGAGAAGACAGTTCAGATCAGAAATGGAAGAAAACTTCCCAAGTGATACCACAGAAATAAAAAGGGTCATGAGACTATTATAATCAATTAAACACCAAAAAACTCAATAACCTGGAAGAAACGGATAAATGCCTAGAAATGCATAACATACTAAATCATGGATAGGAAATCTAAATACAGCTACATTGAATAAAGAATCAAAAATCTCCAACAAATAAAAGCCCAGGACCCAACAGTCATCAGAGAATTCTACCAAATATTTTTTTTAAAAGTTCATCCATTAAACCATACCAAACCTCGAGCTCTTCCAAATTGAAAAAATAAAGGGGGTGAGAAATGAGAAGAAAACATATCCAAATTCATTTTACTAGGCCAAAGCCAGGGAGAATTCTATAACTAAATAAAACACGGGACAATATCCCCAAAGTATACACCTGCAAAAACCCTTAACCAATGAAATCTGACTGCACATTTTAAGGATTCATACACCATCATCAACAGTGTAACATACAAACATCAAACCAGGAGACACTACATGAACTGAACAAGGCTAAAAGTTACACAACCATCTCAATGCAGAAAACACATCTGACGCAATCCATCATCTTTTCATGATAAAAATACTCAACATATTAGAAACAGAAATTTCTTACATAACGAAAGGTCTAGCTGAGAAGTACACAGCGACAAATTTTTCCAAAGATAAAACCAGATTAGGAAAGAAAGCCCAATCTCATCACTTGTGTTCCCTATAGCACTGGGGGAGTCAGCTAGAGCCATCCCGAATGGGTGTCTGGGGCTGATAACTACTCCAAATCTCAGAATTCTCACTAAGAAAGTGACTGTGATCAAGCAAGGACATAATGCACAGGGATGGCCATTAATAGTCATTAACAAAACAAACACAAGTGGCAACTTATCCTTTAAAAACCCTAAAGAAAGGTTTATTTATTTTTTTTAGGTTTTAATAGTTTCTTTTTCTAAAGAAAGGTTTAAACAAACACTTGCAGCATGACTAACCATTCATATCTTTACCCTTAAGAGTTTCTAAAAGTTATCCAGTAAAAGGTTAAAACACAACCAATAAAATTAAAAGAAGCAAAAAGTCTAACTATAAAAATCATGAAAAAAACAAATGACTAAAACAATGTAGTAATGTAAAATCATTACATTAAAAAAATAACTAGGAGATACAAAGTTATTCCTGTCTAGAAACTAAAAACTTTAGATTGCACTGTAGTAATACCAGGGTTTCTTCACACACTGAGCGTGCAGCAGACTGAGCACCAACGCAAATGTCCAGCGTGTGGCTGGAGTAGTTTCCTAGTGGTCAAACCACCCTCGAAGGTGCTGCCCAGAGACAGGAAATGAGCAGGGCACAGAGAGGGTCAGGGAAGCCTCCTAAGAGAAGCTGCACCTAAGCCCAGAAGTGATGGGTAAATAAAATCTAATCAGCCAGGGAAAGGATAGAAAAATTTGATCTAGGCCAAAAGAACAAAATATGCAAAGGAATGGGAATAGGACAAAGGGCATGACTTAAAGCAAGCATCCAGGGAGGAGAAGGAGAGAAAGAGGTGATACCAAGCAGTGAGAATGATGGGGCGAGGAGATCACAAGAGGGCAAACACACGAAGATATCAAAGTTCCTATACACCCCGTCCCCTATCAACAGCAATACAAAAACACTGAGAAGTTGGAAGCAGGGACATAACATTAATAAATTTGTTCTTTTGAAAGATCACCTTGGCTACGAGACTGACAAGGAAGCGATCAGAGCTGGATTAGACTCGGGGAGACAAGCAGTAGTAGTGGGATATTATATATTCCAGGCAACATAATACAAACGCAAAGATTACAGAGAGAATTTGATTACAGATATTGAGATGATTCAACAGAACTCAGTGACTGATGAGATGTGAGGACAGTCAGGAGTGTCACTGGAAGCTTGAACATATCTGAGAACTGGAAAGGAAACTCAGGAGGGGAAAAGGGAAGGAGAGTGAATGACACTGAAAGAAATGACTGACGTTTATTGAACATTTACTAGGACTATGTGCCAGGCATTCTTCAAAGTCTCCCCTCACTTAAGAGGCTCCCAGTCACATAAGGCATGCTCTAGCTATCTCCATTTCACAGAGGAGGAAACAAACGGAAATGGAAATAAGTCAGCTGGCCAAGGTCAATTGAGATAAAAAATGACAGTTGAGCTTGAACTATGACCTTAATCACAGTTACAGATACTTGCAAAAGTACTTTTGATGACACCTCACTTTGACAATTCGTGTCCAAGACTTCTCTGACACATGCAAGAAAAAAACATGCAGTAAGCAGGAAGAAGTGAGGGCCTGGCATTCAGGAACGAACTGAGTAGCAACATAAATTGGAAAATACGTAGATTGCTGTATGGGCTTCTCTACTAAGAGCATATAAAGTGAGGGGGAAAAGTGGATATTGATATCTGATGAAATATTAGTATTTTAGAAACAAGCAGAAGAGTAGCTACTAAAATGAGGAAGGAGAAATGACTTTGCAGACAATTACAGATTAGTTCCTTTTCTAGAAACAAACTGCATCCATGATTTTTATCATTACTCCTGAAGTAGAGACTACTGTGTGAGGTGAACATGATAACCACTACACTACGGAAACGCCGCATGAAGTACAGACTACTGTGTACTACCACATATAGATGCTTTGAGGACTGGATTGAATATGTTACATATCTGAGACTGAGACTGCACATAGAAAATAGTAAATAATTTAAGTATAACTAGTGTTAATCACTATATCAACTATATGAAAAAGGGGGACAATGAAGAAAAAACAAGAAAAATCAGTAGTCACTAAAATTAAAGGAAAAGAGTGCTTATTTATTTATTTTGAGACTAGGTCTTCCTATTTTTGCCTGTGGAACCGCAGGCTCTCGTTGCCTGGGGTACCACAGACTCAAGCAATTCCCAGCCTCAGCTTCCCAGGTAGCTGGGATTACAGGCGCGCGCCACCATGCCCAGCTATTTTTTTGGAACTAGGTCTCGCTATGGGCCCCCAGCGGGACTCGAACCGCGATCCCTAGCCCCGGCCGCTTCATAGGCTGAAGCTTACAGGCACGAGCCACCATGCCCGGCTTAGAAAAGTGTTTAAAAAATAAGGACAAAGTCACCACTGTAGAGAAGATAACATGACTGAAAAGTATTTCTCAAATCTGGAGGGTATCACACTGAAGTCAGAATGAGAAAGACAAATACTATATAATTTCACTCACTTGTAGAACACAGAGAAAACAAACCCTTAGAAAAACGAAACCGGAACTCATCAATTAAAAAATGACAAATTTGACAACTTAATAACAACATGGATGCATTTAGAAGAAATCATATTAGCTGAAACAAGCCATAAAGAAAAAGGCAGAAACCAAATGGTTTCACTAATGTATGGGATATAGTGAAAAAAAAAGAAAAAGAAAATAAATAAATAAAAGCCTTGAGGAAAGTCAAAACAAGCTAAGCACCAAAATGAAGCGCACAACTATGAACAGGAGGGAAAGGGGGGGAAGGGAGGGGAGGGAGTAAACCCTTGAGATTACAAAGTTGTGAAATTTATACATAAATAAATTTAAAAAAAGAAAAACGAAACCGGAGAATGGTGGTCAGCAAACGTGGAGAGCAGGGAAGAGAATAAGAAGGGGTTGAATGGACATGGTGATAGATTGCCACTAAAAGTCTGGTACCAGGCATGAGGAGAAAATGTAATCTTGAAACCTATTGTTATAAACTAGTGTTACCTCAAAGTACTAATAGTGTCCACTATATGCATTAACAAAAAAAAATGATAACTCTGATGAAGAGATTTGAAATAAACACTGAACACTACTTTCTGTAAGTTACTACTTTCAATAACTTTTTTTTTAAAGTTTGATGAGTGAAAAAATATACACACATAGGAAAAGAAAAAAGTTTAATGAAGTACATTAATAGCTCAAAAATATACATGCCCACTGTTGTAGAAATTTTGCTTTGCTATAAAGAAAATAACCTGAAATGTACCCAAAGTTTTATATTCATTCCACCATTATTTAAACAGTAAAGATGGAATTTCAGCATCCAACATTTCTAAGCAATTAGTTTATCTTTTCTCTCTTCGTTAGCACTTTCTAAAGTTTCACCAATGAATATACATTAATTTTACAATATGAAAAGCTTAAGCATTGTCTTTTTCCCTTTTTCTTAACTATCCAATCCCAAGGCCCTGGTTATACCTAAGTAGCATAGAAACACCTGTTATCCATTTCAGGAAACAAAACAAAGACTACCGTAAGTAACAAAAAAATGTATTACTACTATAAAACATATGTGACCAGCCAGGCACGGTGGCTCGTGCCTCTAAGCTTCAGCCTATGAAGCGGCCAGGGTTAGGGATCACGGTTCGAGTCCCATCTGGGGCCCATAGGGAGACCTACTTCCAAAAAAATAGCTGGGCGTGGTGGTGCGTGCCTGTAATCCCAGCTACCTGGGAAGCTGAGGCTGGGGATTGCTTGAGTCTGTGGTACTCTGGGTAACGAGGGCCTGCGGTTCCATGGGCAAATATAGCGAGACCTAGTCTCAAAAAAAAAAAAACATATGTGACCAACTACTTTCTAAAGTTGTGTTTACATAATTTAATGAAAAAACTTTTCTTTCAATTAATAAATTTAAGTGATTAAATCAAAATGGTGAAGTCAAGAGCATGGGTTTAAAAAATAAAAACTACAAAAAATCTTTTATAACCTAATAACCTACTGACCCATTGACCTACTTTAGAATCCAGGCTAGTTATATCTGATATCACAGGTATTTTGGGGACCGATAAGTCTACGAACATTAATTTAAAGTAGTGCTGAAAGTAGTGCTGACTGGTATAATACATAACCCAATCAATAATCCTTAACTACATTTATCACCATTTATGAAAAATTCTAACTTATTTCTACAGATTACTATTTCATAATATAGCTGGAAAGCAAATTGTAGATAATTTTTCTGAGAACAATTTTACCTTGTAAACAAAGACCCAAATCCTTTCAAAATGCTTAGTAGGTCAGTAAAGATGAAATTAAAAAATGGTTCTCAATTTATTCAGTACTGAATCAGAACAACTGAAGTAAAGATTTATTGCCATATGGCAGCAACAGGCCTTAAGAAATTTTTTTTAAATGGCAAAAATTTTTAGTTCAATACTCAAGTGAATACTAAAGCATACTTTCCCTTTGACACACTGAATGATATATGTTATACCACACACAAAAATATGTGTTTCAAACATGGTCCAAAAAGATTAAATCCCACTCTTCATGGAATGGTCTGTTTTTAAAAGTATATGTATATTTCTGAGTTCTTCAGAAAAAGAGAATGAACTATCACCAAGCTAAAAGATGTACAGAATTTCATTAGTTATTTTAAATCTCCAGAGATCTGCTAGAAAATGTGATTAAGTAGTTAGGAAAAAAACATAGATTTACGGGGAAGCTCATAAGGCATTTGATAATTTAAGACTAATACCTATAAATAGTGACATTTATCGATAAGCCACCAGACCCACTTACGTACCCCTGAAAATACATCAATGTTCAAGACCACAAGCAGTCCTCTGTTTGCAATGGCATCACTTCATAGAAGATTAGTCGTTCTGACCTAGCCAAACCTGGGTGTTCTACCCATTTTCTACTGAGCAGAAATGAAGACCCAGAAAGGTCACAATCACCTGAAAACTAGTTCCATCATGTCTTGATACAAGCTGAATCATAGATTATTCAAAAACAACTACCATAAATGGATCTCTTTGCTAATAAGATAGCTATTACATCTACATTTAAGATAAAATTTAAAGGGCTAAATTGGAAGATTTTTTAATATCTGGTTTATTTTAATTTTTTATTGGGGTAATATTGACTTATAATAAATGTATGTGATCTAGAGGCATAGGACCACATTTTAGCAGATGCATGTCACCATAACACACCTACACCAAGGCATCTATAAGTCTTCCATCAATCTATTCATTTCTCTAGCCCTATTTCCCTATTTTCTTTTACATAAATAAGTTTTCATGGTACCTTTTTAGATCCTAAGCTTATGAATGCTTTTTCCTAACTCTGATTGTTTGATCCCCACCTACAATAACAACAAGGCCTGGGGAAAGGGTAGGCCTAGTTCCTACCTGAGTCTAAAAGTAGTAGAACGTATAAAAGACATTTGTTAAAGGATGAGGAAGAGAAAGAATTAAAAAGTGTTTGAGGCACACATTCAGGAAGAATGAAAAAGAATCCTTGCTCAGAGATATATCAGTAATCACTGCAAAATGATTCCTTAATGGAACAGAAGCAGGAAAATAAAACATAATAATACACATCAGAAGATTCGAAACTATAAACTAGTGAGTAAAAATGGAGTAGAGATTAAACCCTAGCCCAGGAGTCTTTACAAAAGGTACCAGATGGGGTCAAGTACTAATTTCCAGATCCCGCACAGTCATAGTGATCAGTTACTAGAATTATACCAAGGTCAGCATTATGCTGGTTTTCATGTTCCTCCTCTAATTTATAACTGTCTTCTAGTTCACAAGAGAAAAGTAAAGCTCTCGCACATTTAAAATCTTGCTATAGTGCATTTTTCTGAGATCAGAAAACATCCAGAACACCAATCAAACAATAATTTGAAACACTGCTCTCAGGGGAGTTCACGGAGGCACCACGTGCCCAAGGCAGCACGTTTCCCATCCCATACACGTCTGTTAAGGACAGTACTATTGGCCCCAATGAGCAGTCAAAACTCTGGGGTGTGAGAATGAAAAACATGTGATTAAGAAGTTCACTAGAAAGAGAATCTTATTTTAAAAAGGCATGCATCCTGGAGATAGCTACACTTCATCTAGGCAAAAACCTCATGGCCAGATTTTATATATATTTATCGAGAGTTACTTGGAATTCAAAACCTAGGATGTATATTGCATTGGAATTCAAAATATGTACTTTTACCATTCTCAGAGGAATGAAAAAACAGTACATTCCATCAATCACCGGTATCTTCTGTGACTTGAAAATGTTTTACATGATTTCAACAGTAAATAAACTTTTGACTGGGCACGTGGCTCGTGCCTGTAAGCTTCAGCCTATGAAGCGGCCGGGGCTAGGGATCGCGGTTCGAGTCCCACTTGGGACAACATAGCGAGACCTAGTCCCAAAAAATAGCTGGGGTGGTGGCACACACCTATAATCCCAGCTACCTGGGAAGCTGAGGCTGGGGATTGCTTGAGTCTGTGGTACCACGGGCAACGGGAGCCTGCGGTTCCACAGGCAAAAATAGCAAGACCTAGTCTCAAAAAATAAACATTTGTCGTATCAATATATCTTCATGCAAATGTAACACACACCAAAGTTAAACTAGTGTTTTTAGTTTCTTGAAAATGTATTGAGAAACATTTACTAACTTTTGCCAAAAGATTACTAGACATGGTTCATGGTTCAGTCATCTTTTTAACCTGGCCAAGTCTTCAAATTGTCATATCATTCACACACCTGTTCAGTTTTTCATTCCCAATGAACTTATTAACTATTGATCAATTTAGCAGGAAAAGTACTACAACTGCTTCTATAAATTCTTCCCAAAATTATCAGCAAATCCCACACTAATGCTTTCCATTTTACTATGAATTTCTATGGAAAAGTCTCATTCTAACATAGTAATATTCATCCATGGATACATAAGTTTCATGAAGAGTACTCTCCTTTGAAGAGATATACTTATGTTTAGCAATTTAATAAACAAAATCAAGAGTATATTTATGCTGTACTCATAGTAATTATAAATTGTAGTAATTCATAATTTTCTTAACAAATGCCAGTATGGGCACAGTTAATAAACATTTAAAAGTTTAAATTATATTCCTATTTTTGATGACCCAGAACATTTTTCAAGTGCTAAATCCTATATCCAGACAAAATATCCTTCAGGACAAAGATGAAATTAAAACATCCTAAGATGTGCTGACAAGCACCTGTAGTAAAGCAAACCATGCTCTATCCTCTAGCAGGAGAGGTTTTCGCACAAGTCTGAAATAACTGATGAAATATATTCTAGAGGTAGAATTTTCAAAGCATTTAAATAGCAGCTTTGACATGGCCCTCAGACATTTTTGCTGGGAGTATGAGTTGAAATAAACTTAAGAATAGATCACTATCATTAATACTACTACAAATGTTCTTATCTTTTGGTCCATTAGTATAGGCAGTTACAAGCAACGTTTAAAACAATAAAACAATATAGGGCAGGGGAAATGTCAAAGGATGGGTTTTTATTTCAGATGCATGCTTCTAAGTTGGTGCTGGTGTGTCACAACACAAAATATACTTCCTACTATAGGTCGGGGTCCAATTCAGACCATGCTTTTTCAATCCAAAAAGACAGCCTGAGCCAAAGGGACAGGCTGCTCCACCAGAAAGGGGCAGTTCAGTGTGAGACTATGAACCAGCCATGACCAGGAAGGAAAGCACTCAAGACGAAGCAGGCAAAAGGCAGGTGCTACCAAGTCGAGCTGAGTCAGAAACTTTTATTTAGGACGAACACAGCGGAGAAGAAGGAAGATAACACAGCTGACCAGGAGCAAGCGGAGAGCGAATATATTGGACCAAACATCCGATCTAGGGTGTTAATATCTAGAAAGGAACCCCACAGAATGTTATATCCAAAGGGAATTCCAAATATTTATTTCCTTAATGACAATTTTTTCTTTGCTGACATTTTCAAGGCAGAGTCTAAATCACATGTGTGACAGACAACTGTGGCTCACATTGTTTTGGGGCTGGACAATGCTGATCTAGAGCAGACAGTGGACTGCTGCTGTTGCTCTTTGCATTCATCTGCCAATGTGCCCGAAACATCTCCTATAGCCATTTTCCTGCTCTCTGCCACATGGGCAGAAATGCAAATCTCTGCATTTGCAACTGTATTCAATGAAAAATAAAAGCAGCCTACAAGGATGATGTTTCCGGGTTTGTTTCACAAATTCTTGACAGATGACAGAATTGAACAATACAAATAAAAAAAATGAATAAACACAATAGTAAAATCGTTTCATATTCTATCACCCTTCCATCATGTCACCTTTTTCCATGATTCCATTATTCTTCTACGTTCATGATCTTTTAGGGGAGATGAAAATAATGGTGATTCATAGCTGGGCACGGTGGCTTGTGCCTGTAAGCTTCAGCCTACGAAGCGGCTGGAGCTAGGGATCATGGTTCGAGTCCCGCTTGGGGCAACACAGCGAGACCTAGTCCCAGAAAAATAGCTGGGCGTGGTGGCGCGTACCTGTAATCCCAGCTACCTGGGAAGCTGAGGCTGGGGACTGCTTGAGTCCGTGGTATCCCAGGCAACATGAGCCTGCGGTTGGTTCCATGGGCAAAAATAGCAAGACCTAGTCTCTGAGTTTTTTTAAAAGTTCATTTAAGAGTATATCCGTTTTCTTTTGAACAGCTTTTCTTTTTGAGTCTCCTGCTTTGCAGTCCTTTTTGTTGCTCCTGTTTTGCTCCCTTTTGTGTTAAATTACTTTTATTCTGTTTTTCCCTGCTATTAATTTGTTATGTTCTTTTATTGTATCTTTAGTGATTATTCCAAGATTATAGCAACCATATGTGATTAATTACAATAATACAAATTATCAACTACTTTTTCCTAATAATGCTCAGAGAACAAATGGATTAAAATAATGAAAACCTATTCATAGGTAAGCATATCCAGAAAACATGAGAAAAGTGGTTTACAAAACTGTATCCATCCCACTGGCTGTAAAATTTTGTAATATGTTGTACATGCACAAAGTGAACCCACATACCCATTACCCTCCACAAATGTCTTAGAAAATGCTGAAAAAATAATGACAAAGCTTATCCCTGAGATTTTAGGTAAAATTTTCATAATTTCTTTTTGTTGGTATTTTTGTCTTTCAGTGCAAGACTAATTTTTAACAAAATTATTTTCAAAAGAAAAAGTATGGCAAATTTTACAAATTTGTAAATAAAGTGACAGCAAAAAAAAGATGTAATCAAGTCTGAAAAGAACTTAAACAATTTAAACTTAACTCACACATTAAACTCTCCTGGCAAAACTAAGACACCGACTGTCACTGTATCATGAATTTTCGATGGAGATAAGAAATCAGATAGGAGTTGGAAATAGTTTTTCTAATTAACTAATGTTTCTGTCATTTCTAGTAAAAATTTGGGAAACGTCTAATGAAGTTCAGGTTGTAAAACAAAGTTTAAGTCCTGTTTTTTTCATTTTAATTTGCAGGGTCTTTCCCTAAATTGTTTTTTCATATATATATATACATATATATATATATATATGTATGTATATATATAAAAAACTGTAAGTTAGCTTTATATATATATAAATATATATAATTGTAAGTTAGTTTTCAATATAAAAATCATTGTCATTAATCAAAATTTTAATTGAAAAAGGGATTTTAAACAAACAATATCATGCATCTTGGAAATGTGCTTTTTCATTATACGAAGTCACATGGAAAGGTCAAGTACTCACAAACTATAAATACAAACCCCAAGCTACTTATTTAAGTACATTTAAGTAAAAAACAAAATTGAAAAATATGGATGCCATTTAATAATAACCAAACAGCATCAAAATGACTAACATTTTGAACACTTAACTACTAAAAATTAATGTTCTAAGTAGTTTGCATGTAATACCTCACTTAATCCTAATACAATGTTACCAACTGATATCTCCACTTCATAGAAGAAAAATTTAGGTAACACTTGTTAAAGGTCATATAATCAGCGAGCCACCTGGCAGTAGAGCCAGATTTTGAAAGCTCTGTATCCTAATTAGTGCACCATGCTGTAAGTAATAAAGGCCTTGCTAACTTAACTTGCCGTCTCTATTAAGTTTCACACAATAAAAAAGCAGCTTCATTTAGACTAAAAACAGTGAATCTAACATCTGGCTGTGTCACTTAGAGCAGAATAATAAATACCTAAAAACTTCCTAGCTAAATGACAAAAAAGCAAAAAGGAGGCAGTCACTCTCAAAATACTCATTAACACCTGAGAAACTGTAACTTCCAAAAATCAACCGGACATTAAAATTACTGCATTAAACTTTAGAATTTTATTTTCTCTGGAAAACACTTAAACAATTCGCTCATCAATTTAAACTGGATAAAGTCACCTAGGAGTTGACTAACATGTCACAAGCATCAATATGTCAATTCTTTGATCTGAAAGTGTTCAGAATAAGGGCAGTCAAGATGTGCTACTTCACCATGCTGCTGAGGTCAAGTGAGGTCCATACAGTTAAAGGGAAACTCTTGCCACTCCCTAACCACCCAGAGGAATGAAAACTGGCACCTTCCCAGAATCAGGGCTATTACTGACAATAACCTTTCCATCAGAATAACCTGTCTCTCTGTCCGGGCAAACATCAACTGCTGAGTATCTGCTCTACTCTCATGTGAATTCCCCCTCACTGTGTCACATGAGGCTCACTCTCCTTGAAGCCGATGGCTCCA
Source organism: Uropsilus gracilis (assembly GCA_004024945.1). Taxonomy (NCBI): domain Eukaryota; kingdom Metazoa; phylum Chordata; class Mammalia; order Eulipotyphla; family Talpidae; genus Uropsilus; species Uropsilus gracilis. The sequence goes on from PVHY01008710.1 coordinate 53,542, forward strand.
ACCTTCCTCAGTTCAGGATCTCTCCTTCATTCTGCTGACTCTGGAACTCTAATGTCAGTGCAAATTTCCCAGAAACATGAATATATGCAATTAGTCTCTTCCTCCTGTTAATCTGTCCAATGTTAATTTTCAACCAGCCCAAGAAGCACACAGAGAGGTAGGAGGGAATCTGCCCTCCTTCCCATATGAAACAAAACTTTGTCTTGGTATTAGATTTTCCACTTAAAGAAGTGTTTTGGAGCAATCAAAACCAAAAAACTACTGAATTTAAAACCACCATAAAAAAATGTTCCAATCCCACTCTTGGGCACTGTGCCAAAGAATGTGAGACCATCCGCTCAAAAGCCATATATGTACTCTATGATGCTTACTGCAGCACTATTTTCAACAGCGGGGACAAGGATGCAACCTAAACACCCAGCAAGAGAAGACTGAATCAAGATGTGCTATACCCACACAGTGAAACTACTCAGCCGGAAGGAGAGATGAAATGCGACCATTTACAAAATGGAAGGGCTTAGAGCGATTATGTGCAACAAAGCAAGTCAGAATGACATAGACAACTGGTAGACACTTACACAGCAAATGATTCAACAAAGTAAAATACTTATAAACACCAGTAAACGTTAAAAAACAAAGTAAGGACCCTGAGGTTAAGAGGGAAGGAGAATGGAGTAAGGGGATATAAGGGAAGGTGGCAAGGGAAAAAAATTACCATTCAAATTTCCACTGTGAGTGAATTTCTTCATAGATTCCTACCCCACTTCAGTTTGTCAAAGAACTTCGCTAGCCAAATAATTATGTTCATAAAATGCAGATTAAAATTATTCAAAGTAAAATATACCTACTTTAGAAAGAAAATAAACCATTATAAAATCTCTCACTCATTCAGTAATTTATTATATGGTTCTTACGACATATTTTATCAACAAGCACAAAATTTGTTTTATCTAGATAGTAGCAAATTCAGCATAATTCTGCCCATATTCTAATTCTGCTGAGTCCACTACTGAATTTATTTTCAAGTATCAATTCTACTTGATTATTAGTACTGTCACCTCCAAAAGTGATGGCACCTTTAGTTAAAAATTAGTAAACGTAAGTGCCTCACAGGCCAGTAAATACACAAATATGGACATTAAATGACTAAAATATTATAGGAAAAACTGACATGAGAATGCTAAAGATTATGTGAACAGCTTGCATCACAGTAAATGCATTGTCTGTTGTGCAGATATTATGTTCTATAAGTTTAGATGTGTAATACAAAATAAAATGTAGGATGAAGATACTGCAAAAAAATCTATAATGGCATCTTTTGGTGGTAGGATTCCAGAGATATTTAAATTTTAATTTATTTTGTTTACCAAGTTTTCTACATTTAGGATGTAATATTTTTATAGCTGAGGTTAAGAAAGGAGACTATTTGGCTGGGTGTAGTGGCACATGCCTGTAAGCAGCAACCTAGAAAGCCACGGCTGGGGCCAGGGATAGCGGTTCGAGTTCCAGTGGGGGCATGCAGCGAGACCTAGTTCCAAAAAAATATAGATGGGCGCGGTGGTGCACGCCTGTAATCCCAGCTACCTGGGACGATGAGGCTGGGGACTGCTTGAGCCTGCGGTTCCACAGGCAAAAATAGCGAGACCTAGTCTCAAAAAATAAATAAGTAAATAAATAAAAGGAAACTATCTGTATTAAAAACATTTAATACAAATGATAAATTTCAGTTAGGCATATGGCTTAACCCTCACTGGTACAACCCCGTATTTTTTAATATAAAACCTCTGAACATGAACATGAATTAACCTGTATTTTCATTTTCCAGATTTAAAAAGTTTTTGGATAATTTAAAATGTAGCGACCACATTAAATGTGAAAAAAATAGGAATGGAAATTTTTGTCTTATTACTTTACGTTATTAATGAAAAAAAAGCTTTTCTAAGAATTAAAATATAGATGTATTATATATGTAATATATATATGTAGATATATATGTAATCAATGAAAAAAGAATTAAAATGTAAATGACACCCTAAATAGTATACTATGAAAATCAAAAGCAATTCATTAAAATTTATTTCTTACAAGTATGGTTTTCTGTGAACTTCTATGACTTAAGAAGTAGAATTACGTTTTCGTGAAATACACACCTAAAGATGCTATACTTAGGATAAGCTGAGGTGACAATATTTGCATAACTGAACCATGCAGAAAAAATGGAAACCTTTACCCATTTAATTCATAGAAAGTACACCTAAAAGAGCTATAAAAATGACTTGCAAATGATGGTAAAGCAACCTATAAATACAAGTGCCATTAAAATAATTATAGCCACGTAGTACAAATTACATTGCTTTGCACTTAAAAAGTATTCTATAAATAATTCATACTACTCCATGTAGAATTTTAGGTTCAGAAAAAGAGAAAATATAATGCCTATTGGTATATCTATAACAACATTTAAAAATTATTTTATGCAGCTACAAAGAACTGACACAAATGATTACAGAGAGTTTTGCTAAAATTCTGATTTTTCAGTATGATTTTTTGCTTTCATCATTTAAGTATTTATAACAAATAAAAATTTGACAAGGGACCAGAAATAAAACTGTGGTGAAGAGGATACATTAAACATGTAGTCTGAGGAAAGGAAATGAAGTAGGAAGAAATAATTTATTTTAAATACTAACAGTGCCTGACATATTGATGGCAGGTAACAGTTAAATGACAGAATTAAATTTCCTAATTTAATATTTCTAACAATCCTGAAATCTAACAGAGGATTATTGTAACTGTTAAAGTATCAAATGCTGCTTTCTAGTGGGAGAGACTTAAGGTTTGACCTCAGTTTGTTCTAAGCTATTTAAACTTCTACTGACCTTTTGAACCTCATACCCACACAACTAAAAAGCTGGAAAGAGTTCCCTCCTACAAATCTTGTTTCTTCTACACTCATTTCCTATCTCATGTTATAATCATCATGTAACACTCTTTTAACCACCAGATTTCAAATCCTCTCAGAACAGAGTTAATTGTACCACATCTTTCTCTGTATTTCATAGTCTAGCAAAGAGTATTGATTAATGCTACAAACTTCCTGCAGACTATCACTGAAAAATTAAGGACTGGTAATTCTTTGCCATTTCAGTGAAATAATACCTTCTGTTTCTACCAGGAAAGTAATGTTCTCTCTGCAAGGGGAGAAGATGGCAAGGCATGATGATGGGACGCATGCTACTCGCCTGCTATCCGTTAAAGAGGGGCCTTCTCTCCCCTCTCCCATCTCCCGCTTAAAAGCCTGAATTCTAACCACATCAGTGTTCCTTAGTGAAGGACAGACCTGCCCAGGTTCACTTCACAGGACCTAGAGAGGTTGATGGAATCATCTAGGAAGCTTTCTAGTGTTTGGCAAGTACAGGAGAACAAATTCTAAGCCTGAGGCATTGATGTCAAAATCCAAAGGAAAACCCTACAATGTGGGGCTTTTTTTAAAGCCACTAAAATCAAGTCTTTACCTTGAATTCAATCTACACCAGACAAAGCTCTCATTAGTATGACCTCACTGTAAACTCTACAAATGGCCCCAAAATCTACTGGACCCCTCAAATTGAAAAGACAAGTATGCCTTAAGGTATATACCATATGTTAAGATTTCTAATTTTCTCCAAATTATGAACTGCAAGAATCTAAACAGTTATACAACTGTGTGAAGAGCAGTTATCTATGGGAGGAATGTGAGGGGAGGAAATATGTGAATGAATTTTCATTTATTATATATAGATTGCATTGTGTAAATTTTAACCTACTTATGTAATTTTAAAAACAAACTAAAATTTTGAAGTATGATTTCATTTTTCAAAAGAATGAAAAATTCTGCATGGAGTTCAAATGAAAAGCATAATGCCATTTTGCAGAAGATGGTTACAAGATACCTACAGATCAAACAGAAATATATAATTATCCTATCCTACAAAGCAAAAACACTGACAACAGTAACTGTCACCAACAAGATTCACTACTTTGATTACATATTATTAGTCACCACCAGAGGGAGTCTGAACATCCTACCCCCAAAATTATATCCTCTTTTCAATCTTAACCTCATTTAAAAGGTTAGGCTGGCAGAGCTAAAAATAACACAATGTTACAAGCAATCCATAACTCAAAAAAAAGTGTTTAGGTTTTGAACCAACATTACCTCACTATTTCTATTCTTCCTAAGAACCATAAATATAATACAAGGTTCTTATGGAAAATTATACCTGTACATAGAAATATGTACACGGTACATACATAATCCTTCACGGGGGAATTCCTGTCTGATTTCCTTAAGAGAAAAATTTCCCACCTTGAAAATCTAACTGCCTGCATAACCAACTCTATTTTCAATGGATGTTAATATTTCCCACAACTGTACTATGAAAACAGCATAATCCATTCAAAATGTCAAATAGAAATCATCCTTCTTAGCAAAGTAAATGACTAAACATTTTTAAGAATTAAACTTATGACTTGAGCACCCTAAAAACTAAAAGGTAAGTAGCTAAACTTATCCTAAACTTCACTATGATACTGGTTTATTTTTCTAAAGAATTTTGAGGTCATACTGAAAACAGCCAAAACCATCGCACACTTAAGGAACACAGAAAGACCGGCCAAGCCATGTAACAGATTTTTGAACAGGATTTTTGTTTAGTTTATAACTTTAAGAGCTAGGCATCAAAAAACGTCAAGTATCAATACACTGTGTACAAAAAAACGTCAAGTATCAATATACTATGTACATCTCACTTGTCACCTTGAGACCACTTGTCTCTCCCATGGCTAGTAGGTTTGTATCCTCCCCAAGTCTCCACAAACAAAAAGAAACCCAGCTCACACAAGTCTGACATTCTTATTCCACGCCCTCCTCCTCAACATGGAGCAGCACCACGTCCACACCTTGCTTCTTTCACTTTTTTACATCCCCTGGAGAACACTTCAGGTCAGTCAAGGCCAAGCGAACTTCCAACGACAAACAAACTATGGGGTCAACTGCTTAGCACCAACTGAGTGTTGTTTGTTTGGTTTCCAGGTTTGGTTTGGTTTTGAGAGTAGGTCTCGCCATGTTGCCCGGGGTACCACGGACTCAGGCGTTCCTCAGCCTCCCAGGTAGCTGGGATTACAGGCGCGCGCCACCACGCCCAGCTCTTTTTTGCGACTAGGTCTCCCTATGTTGCCCCGGGCGGGTCCCGAACCCACGGACTCAAGTGGAACTGGACTCAAGATTCCTCGTCTCAGCCTCGCTTAGTAGGCTGCGGTTAAAGACGCGCGCCACCCGGCCCTGAAGTGCGTTTTCTTCTCTCAAAATGATGGGGGAAAAAACAAAAAAAAAACAAAAAAAAAAACAGTTTTCAAGCGACCCCAGGGGAAGCGTCCAGAGAAGTCACTCTGACACGCGTCAGAGAACGTTCCCCAGGCGGCTTCAAGGGAAGACGCGCCACCATCCTCGCCCGTGTGTCTGAGAACGCCACTTCCACGTGAGCATTACCTTTCCTCGCGTCGGGGGGACCCGCTTGAAGAGCCACAAGGACGACGACGGTCCAAGTTTCTTCACTTCTGAGGCGGTTTCTCTCACTGCGCAAGAAAAACCCCGCGTCAGGCAGCCGCGCGCGCCTCGAGGCGAACGGCCCGGCCTGACAGGACGAGAAACCACCACCTGAGGGGCTCTTTCCGCCGTCAGGCCCGAGGCCGCGGCCGCGTCCCTCGGAATTCCAGCGGCAGGAGCGAAAAGGCTCGGAAAACGCCCGCGAGCGCGCGTCTGAGGCGCGAGGTGCCGGCGGCGGGCGCCGCGCCGAGGGCCGCGCGCGAGGCTCAGCCCGGCGCGAGGCTCTGCCCGACGCCGCCGCGCCTGACGAGCGGGACCCGCAGAAGCCCGCGCCGCCGGGGGAGACCGGAGAAGGCAGCCCCGGCGCCCGTTTGCGCCGAACGCGCCGCGCGGCCGGAGCCCCGGAACCACCACCGCCACTAACGGAACCAGCCCACGGGCGGCCGCAGCCGCCGCTCGGACCGCAGACCGCGGCGCGCGGGCCGGGCGCCGGGAGGGCGGGGGTTCCCCGGCGGCGCTGGCCGCCCCGGCGCCCCATTGGGCGCCGCTCCAAACGTGCCCGAGTTGTGACAGGAATAAAGTGGGTCACAAGGCCTAGCGGGTCCCCAGCGAAAGCCCTGTCAGCAGCGGGAGCCCGGCGTGGCCGGCCAAGCCGCCGCGGGCGTCGGCCGCGAGCCCCCAGGCGCGCCGCGGCCCCCCGGCCCCGGCGCGCACCCCAACCCCGCCCCTGCCCCGCAGGTAACCCCAGCTGCCCCCCGCGGGCCGCTCGGCCGGCCGGGCCTCCGCCGCAACTCCCGGGCGAAGACAAGCGGCGACAGCAAGAACTTGGGCTGCAGCGCCCGCCTTCCCCGGCTTGGCCGCCGCCCCCCGGCCCCACACACGCCGCCCCCCGCTCCCACCCCTTCCCCGCGCCCTCACCGTGCGGCTGGCGGCGGCTCCGGCTCCTTCCCTCCCCCACCCCGGAGTCCGACGGCCACTCGGAACCGCCCGCCGGG
>PVHY01008711.1:8705-60254 GCA_004024945.1 Uropsilus gracilis
TATATATATATATATATATATATATATATATATATATATATATATATATATATATATATATATATACTACTGCCTTTAAGAGAAGATAGTGACCCATAATAAGAAGTAAACACTATCCCACTTGCAAAGAGATAAGTAGATGAAAACTTACTATGGAAATAACTCTAGTCTAAGCAACTGTATCTTCAAATACAAATAGTCTACATAGAAAAATGGTTTCTATATATTGTGCACAGACATTGATCTGTGATCCCTTAATCCTTTCAAAAATGTGTAAGCTTGTAAGTCTCTGAATTGAATCCTATCTTGTCTGAAATAACTGAGAATGGTTACTGTTTTCCTGATCAAGAAATTGTATTGCCTTTTTCCTATTAGGAAAGTCATGAACAGTAAGCTATATAATTGCAGAGACAGGATTTTACTTTCCTATAAAAATTGGACACAATTAAGTGATCATTAAATGCTAGTTTTTTAATAGATTAATGAAAGAATAGAGTAAAAATCTATGCTAGTTCTGGTTACCTTACAATGAGCAGACTTCTCTGTCTCTGAGTAGAAAAAGAAACATGTGACAGAACAATCTACCACATGCAAAAGACAAGACCAACAAACAAACCATACCTAATAGTATATAATTGCATCTCAGGGAAGAAGAGGTAGGGGAAAGTAAAGGAGTTTAAATCAGGTGAATTAGCATCATAGATAAAGAATGCCTTGACCTACAACAGGAACAATGGGTAATCATAGGTCAATGAACATACTATCAATGTATAAATATTGAGAGAGTTTGCCTATTAAGACATTTTTTAATGATAATTCATTTTGGCTAAGTCAGCAATACAAGCACATATACAGAGTATTAATGAGACTAAAAATTGATTCAGAAAGCAGTTTAGTGATCTGCTTTAAAAGTTTGAAAATGTTTGGGCATTTCTTGATCAAGCTTTCTAGAAATTTTTCCTCCAAAATAATACTAGTTTGCTTATATTATTTTTAAGGAAAAGTATATAGTGTCTTAGGATAAATGAAAGAATAGTCTACAGAATATCAACAGTGGTTCTATTTTTATTTTCTGTTTTCTCCTTGGAATTTTCTCTGATAAACAGGAACTAATTCTATGAAACATAAAAATACATAATAACTGAAAGAGCAAAAAGTAAAAATAATAGTAAATGTCAGGAAGATTTTATAACTGCATTACATCTTTTTTTTAATTAGTCTATAGTTCTGAGGAAGCAAGAGCTAATTTTGGACGCATTGCATTAGATCCTACAGTTAAGAAATTATTAAGAGAAATTCTCTATCAAAGTGCCAGTTATAGAGACAAAAGAGCAGCAACTTCTACTGAAAAAAAGAAAAAAACCAATAACTCTCATTATTGCACATCTATTTCACTGAGCAAACAAAGGCAAATTCAGACTGGATTGGAACAAGATGACACAGAGTAGGAAGAGAAGTGGAAAAAAGTAGTGCTCTCCTAACTTCCCATTCTTCCAAGCTTTCCACAGCACTCTACAATCAATAACACCTTCTGAGCAAGGTCAAGAAGGTTCTCCTAATGCATCAAGACATAAAGGACATTTCAAAAATATAATAATATTAATATTTGTTTTTCCAATGTCATATCTTGTCTCAATAATCTGCGAGGCTGTCTCAATTGTCTCTATATCTTCAGGGAGCTAGCACTGGCTTAAGGAGTTGAATGAATGAGTGAACAATTAGAATCCTTCCAATAAGAATCTAAAGTCATTTCATCCATAAAAGGGCCAGTCACTAGTCAAACCAAATGCCTTTGGAATAATATATGTAAATATACAAAACAGGTTATAGGAATCTTCACTGTATTCATCTCCTCTCCCATTCATCAGGATCTTCACACATCTATCATAAAGATGGTAGTTGCCACATTTCTCTAGGTATTCCAGGGCCTTGTATTTTATGATTGAATCATTAAGAAGAAACATTAACGTAGTTGACCCACAGTGAATTTAACAAGAGCTTGATATACATCAGTAGTATCACAGTCGCCTCATACACAGACAAAATTGGTGCTGACTACGTGGAACAGTGAGGGGCTTGAGGGCTTTTATTATGAATGGGGATGACAGCACTTCAGAAAGACCTGATGCAAATTCTCTGACAGATTATATAGTTACACACAAAAGTACTCTTGCTGCTGTCACACATCATCACTTTTTAAAAATGTCAAGCCTGTATTACACTATATTAAAAAAATAAAGAAAATTCTAGTCCTGGTTGCATGTGAAGTAACGAATTAAAAATGATTTCATTCTCAATTCAACTACAATTTTAAAAATATATAATGACTTCTGCCATTCTTGTGCTTTTTGTAAAGATTGGATTATCTCATTATTAGATACATTGCTTCAAATTTAATTATTTTATCTAACTAACAAACAACTGAATGATACCAATGTATTTATAGGGAAGTGTGACACTGTTTCCAAGAAACTTCATTTGGAGTCAACTTTACTGTAGATTTTGGTTATTGTGATTTTCTGCCAAACCAGATCTTTCCTTTGTTTATACTCAGTCTAACTCTTCCATGAGCAAAGTACTCTGACTATAGTCTTCAATGAAACTTCTTGGGGTGGGGAGAGATGATACACCCCTGTGGAGTTCAGTTTTCTACTGCAAGGCATATAGTGACTTCCTTCCTAATTAAGGAAAAGAAAATATTACTAGATTTACAATTGCTATTCCCAGGATAGATCACCTAAAACCATAGCATTCTTTTATGTAAGATTCTTACATATTTCCCTCAGGGAGATGAATTACCTATGTACGTTATACATCCTGTTTCAGGTATATTTCATTTAAGTAAATGCTTGTCTTTTTTTTAAATTATTTTTTTAATTATTTCAGTTTGCCCTTTTTTTGTTTGCCCTTTTTTTTAATTATTTTTAAATTATTTAATTATTTTTTTAATAATTTCAAATGGCTTATTTGATTCAAGCCATCAGTAAGAGGAAAACCGAGTCTCAGTTAGTTACCATTATTAGTCAAAATCTGTTGTCTGTGGATTTTTACAGGTTATGGAGAAGGATGGTCCAGAAATTCTCCACAATACCAGTAGCAAATGTTTGCAGTAATCTCTGATATTCCACCAGAAACATTAGCACTTAACACAAATATGACATAAGAAACTTTGGCCCTTGAAATTTCTTACTTTTAGCAGATAACTGAAAATAAGCTTTGAGCACTGCATATAAAGTAGAAAATAAAAGTCACGTGAAAACTTTTGACCAGTTTTTGTCTGTTGCTGTCCTGGTATTTACTGTTTTTTTACAATGAAAGGAATATGTGTCTGATCCAGAGAAGGGAGTCGTTCATAAATTTTAGAAGATCTAGAAGCAATTATTTTGGCAAATCTAAATAATAAAAGCCTTTCCTTAGAAATAAAGAAGATATAGTATCAGAAATATAATTTAAGAAGTAGCTTTAATATAATCTACACCCTGAATAAACACATGATTTTTTTGTTTATCCAGAATCAGTGTCTACATTGTCTCTGGCTTAGAAATTGACAGTACCATTTTGGATTACCACACTCAGCAGTAGACCGAATAATTATCAATGAGCTAATCTCAATTTTTCCTTCTTTTTTTCCTTATAGTATTCACCCTCCTTAAATTTGTTATCCAACATTAGAAAAGATAAGAGCATTCCCAGGTTTAGAATATATTTAGGGTATATTAAATATATATAAATCTGCATTGTGTAGCTGTATATATTTATATAAACAAATATGATATACAGACTGAGTTTTATAAAATATGGAATTATAAGCATTGATTGGTATTAGAAATACTGAGATTATAAATTTTCACCTGATACAAATTGAAGTCATTTACCATATAAATGAACACATTCTGGTTTGTTTTTCTTTCTCCTTTTCCTATTTCTAGCTTCTTTTTTCTGAAAAAGCATAAATTCAGTAAAAGTACTTATGTTTGAAAAATAATGTACTTTGAATTTTTCTCCACTGAAGAGATTTGTAAAGAGTTTGTATTACTAACAGTGCTTCTAACAATATCTACCCATTAAAAATAACACATATTATCTATCTCATAAGGTTGCTACAAAATTACATGATATATTTATGAAGTGCTTCGCATTCCATCTGTAGTTATCAAATAACTATCTTATATACCAATAAATGATTTACCTAATACTCATCACTTAACCAGTAAGTAATGAAGCAAAAACCTAGACTCTTCCATTTCTCTCAGTTGAGCAAATTAATTTACTTTTTTGTTATCTAATCTCCTTACCTATAAAAAGGGAATAATAGCATGTAGCTCTTAGGATTCTTATGAAGATTAAACAATATGTAAAATGTCTAAGAAATGCCTGTTATGTATTAAAGCTCATATAGTTTCATTATTATTATATATAACAATATTATCTGTTACTGATAATGATCTCATCATTATCATTATTATTTTTCTCATTCTAGACAGGACTTTAACACACATCCATCTTTAAAACCTGCAAACTTGTCCATCTATTTACCTACCAGCCTGAATCTAGTCTGATTGTCTGCTGTTTGAAATATCCAGAAATGCCTTTTCTACTTGGTCTTTATGATACTCACATTCATGAATGGGGAGCAGACACCCGCTGACCTCTCCCACTTGCTGACTAAGGCTTGAATGTGACAATATTCAAGACTTTGATGCCACAATTTCTTCCACTTCCAGAGTTGCCAAATGAAATACAACAGATCCAGGTAAATTTGAATTTCAGATAAACTATGAATATCTGTAATAGAAATATACTGTCTTAGTCTATCCAGGCTGCTCTAGAAATGCCACCAGCTGGTGAATTATAAACAACATAAATTTATGTCTCCTTGTTCTGAGGCTAGAGGTCTATCAGGTCTATCAGGGTGCCAGCATGGTTCTGATAAGAGCCCTCTCCTGAACTGGCAACTGTTTCCTCTACCTTCACATGGTGGTAGGTGCTAACTTCAGCACCAACTCCCTGGAGCATCTCTTTTTCTTTTAAATTTCTGTGTTTTTTTATGCACTATTCCTTTTTTTTAAAATAAATTATATATATATATATATATTTCACATCTTTGTATTTCCTAGGGTTCACCCACCACCTCCCCTCCCCAATCACTCCCACCCATCCCCTCACCCCCATTGTGTACTTTAGTTTGGTTGTTAGCTTATTTTGACTTTTCCCTCCTGGCCTTTTGTTTGTTTTTCCTATGTTCCATATATTAGTGAAATCATTTGGTATCTGTCTTTTTCTTTCTGACTTGTTTCTGCTAATATGGTTTATTCTAGGTTCATCTGTTATCTCAAATTCATAACATTTGTCATTTTTAATTGATGAATAATATTCCATTGTGTATATGTACCACCCCTTTTTCATCCATTCATCTGTTTGGGGACATTCGGGTTGTTTCCATGACCTTGCAGTTATAAATAGTGAGGGGAGTCTTCTATAAGGGTACTAATTTTATTCATGAGGGCTATACCCTCATGACTACTTGCCTTCCAAAGTTCATACCTCCTAATACCATCATATTGGACGTTATTGATTTCAACATATGAATTTTGGGGGAATATATAACACACTCAAACTACTGCATGTGTCCAAAATATTGCACAAAAATATATATAAGCCATAAAATTATCAATTATTTTTTAAAATGTAAACTTAACTAAGCATCCTGTATTTTTATTTGATAAATCTGACTACTCTATCTTATTTTATTCAGTTCTAACATGCTTTAGTAGGGTGTATTTTTACTTCAGATATCCCTGACTACAGATTTTTTCTTTCCTATAAATCTCTCAGAACAGATAATATTTCAAATGCTATAATTTTAACATCAATAATTTTATTTATAGTTTCTACTAATGAAATCTTTCCATCTGTATGATCTCAAAAAGTCTCTAAGATATTAATAATGAACCCAAATTCCAATTGTCTTCCTCATCACCATCATCAGGATCCTTTCCTAAAGACTGAGAGATGAACTCACAGGACAAATGTCACGTATGGTCATTGATCTTGAATGTTAACAAGAAACAAGCCTTAGAATATGGGTTCAAATTCAAATACCTGCACAGATAATCAGGTAATTTTAAATGAATTGCCAGTTATGGATAAGGAAAACTTGCACACACAGGTATAAGGGAATGAAAACTGGAAAATATACACCTATACTATTTGGTCTATTTGCCCAACTTTTGACATGTTTTGAAGAGAAGTCCTCCTTCCTGATTTGTATGTAAACTTCTGATTAATAAAAGATTGTGCAGGTCTAACATAAATATATCCATAACCTTTGAAGCTTTGTACCTGACTTCCAAAAACCAAAGTCTCTGAACCTCAGACAATTTGGTCCTGCGGGATGCCTGAGGCAACTCAAGAAAAATTGCATTTTTAACTGCTGGTTAATGTTTTAACTGTTTTTTTTAATCTTGAAAATTTTTCCATTCAAAATAAACCTGATGCTTAACATTTTGGACAAAGATATTGCTGTTTTTTAATCTTAGTAGAGAAGCTAAGGATCTGTCATTTTTTTCACAGCCATCTATATAAAGCTAAAGAAATAGTGAAGGTTCTTACCTTGAACCTTCTAGATATGCATATTTTTTAAAAAAGATTTTTCTAATAGAGGCTTCTTTTTTATTAAATATTACACCATTGCATTATAAAGTGTAGTTTTTAGTCTATATATGTAAAGTCCAGTAGTGACATGCTAGAGATGTAAAATATTGAATGTTTTTCCATTTAAAAATATCTTTACTGTAATCATTTTTCTTTATATTTCCTGGAAAGTCATCTGAAAATACATTCTCCGAGAGGGGTAAATCATTCCTAGTATAGCTAGTACTTGGTCATATGATTCATGTGGTTTTATAATGGTTAGATAAGAAATCATTTAAAGTGCTAAGAATTGGTGAATATAACATGAAAATCCAACATGAGAATTCTGGCTGCTGCTTTGATTACTTTGGTCTATGATTAATTGCCTAGATAAGTAGATAGATAAGCAATTACCTTGAGTCAAGGCAATAGAAAAAACCCTTTCTACCAACTGACTAGAAACAATGAGTTATGCCCTCAAAAGCCCACTGTTATTCATGGCCAGTGCCCCTAAGATTATATTTTCTAAACTTTTTTAAAGAAACAAAATATTGGTGATGAGTTTTGTTTTTTAAATCAATTTGCAGAAAAAAATAATAAACTAAATGGAACTTTTAAAGACATGCCAAACTAATGCTATGATAATTTATTTAATTCCAATATCTTCATGGCAAGTAAGAAAAATTACAGACTTTGGGATAAATCAAATTTCAATTCAAATTTTTCTCTCAGCAGACTCTGGCAATATCCATTAATTAATCTAAGCCTCAATTTCTTCATCTATAAAATAAATTCCTTGTAAGGATTAAAAGAAATAAAGTACAATCCACTTAAGAACATTTTTATATTCCCAGATTTGTATCATACACTATCTTCATGAAATAAATGCATCAGAAAGAGGAATCCTTCTAAGTAAGAAAAAATGAAGTTTACAAGGTTGAATAATGCTCCTATATTTAATTGAAATGCTCATTATAAAATTCCTACCTGGTTTACTCTTTATGTTTTGTACGTCTGCTCTGTGTCTAGAATCAGTGGCATATATAGCTATTCACTGTTAAAGAAAACATGTTTCTCTACTCATCTCTAACATCAAAAAAAGAAAGAAAGAAAAGAAAGTTAGTTCTGACACTAACTACCTATATAGGTTTTAGGGTTCAGTCTCACAAGACTATTCCAACTTCTGATGCCAGTAGAAATTAATGGGCCCTTAAAGTACCCACATTCTTGTCCAACTTGGCTACAAAGTCAAGTTCCCACAAACACTCTCCTACTGGTTTCAAAAATAGGCTAGATTCCTCACAAATTTCATAAATTTATTTACTTAAGTGTACCAGTTCATTATAAAGCACTTTCAATGGATATGTATAAATAAGCAACTAGATGAAGAAATTTAGGGTAAGATTCAGAAAGGGTCAGAGCAAAGAAATTTCTATCCCCCTGTGCAATTAGAGTTTTTCACCCTCCAAGATGTGGATATGCTTTCCAACATGGAAGCACTTTGAGTTTTATGATGCTCCATTCATACAAATGACTGATTAAATCATTTTCCATTGGTGACGAAATAAGCTTTCATTCCTCTCCCCTCCCTACAAGTCAGAATGTGGGCAGAAAGCTCCAATCTTCTAATCATGCCTTTGTCATTTTGCTGTCCAGACTCCAACTTAAAGCTAATAATGGATACCTAATCATCAGTCATCTCATTAAGATAAAAAAGATACTTGTCACTTAGGACACTATAAGGTTTCTGAGAACTCTGTGCAGAAAACATAAAGACCAAATAGATACATGTATGTATATATGTGTATATGTATGGATGTGTGTATTTGTGTATGCATACATCTAGAGAGAGAGATGATAGACGGACAGACAGACAGACAGATAGTAGATAGATAGATAGATAGATAGATAGATAGATAGATAGATAGATAGATAGATAGATAGATAGATAGATAACAATTCATAACACCATCCCTAAAGAAAGGCAAGAGAATGTCAGAACAGGAAGAAGGAGGCAGCAAGTCATAAGCTGGATAACAGTTTAGTAGAAGACAACAGATAATTTCCCCCAAATACTCCAAGAGTCTTAAGCAATATGATCTTATGCTTTTATAGAGATCAGGCTGAGAACAAAGTAGGGTTTTTGTCCCTCAACTACCCCAAGCAAATTCAGTTGTTGTTCTTTTCCTCACATAGGGGATAGCAAGCATACAAGATAGATGCAATTCAATTCTATTCCAGAAATAATTAGATTGTGTTAAGTGTAGAAAGACTGCATGTTTTTCACACATGCACATTTAAGGCGTGCCGGTGATGTTTAAATTTTGACAGTGCTACAATTCTTTGGGAACCAAGCATTCAAAAGAAAACAGAATGAGTATGACGTACCCTGAATGGATAATGGCCACCTGTCAGATCTTGTTCACAGGATACACAAACTGCATGCACAGAGCAGGAAGATGGAGCACAGTAATGAAAGTCTAAATGACAAGAATTTTATTTGTTTCTGGTCAATTTTTTGACTAAGGAGCTCAAGTTACCTCAGGAAAAAAGATGGGTGGGAAGTGAGTACTATAAAGCTATATAAACTGAAATCAGAATTAAACTTAGTCAGTCATAAAAACAAATCTAAGAACTGACCTTTCAGTCATACTCAGAAGTCACTTGGTGTCTCATTCCAACCTGGGGAAATGTGCTGGATGTTAATTTTGTCCCCATAGTGACAACCATACCTCTTTGCGTTCTTTCCAACTCATCTTCCATTTTGAATTACAAGAACAGCCATGTTTTTAATGTCAAGTACTGGTAGAGAATTTGATTTTCCAAACTCACCTCTTCACATCAGTGTCATGCAAAGAATACTGCCCATACTGGCTGACCTTGGAAGAGATAACCATTTTTGGTCAGTTGGCTAAAAGAGAGTGACTAGGAAAAGAGGGATCAGGCCTGTGCAAGACAATGACGAAGGTCCTATGTGCTAGTAAGCTGACAGGTTACTTTGTCTATGCCCCTCTGAAAAGTTATGCATAAAAGAAAGAGTTGCCTTTTCTGACTCACCATGTCTAATTGCTATTGTGAACATCAGTTGTCAAAAAGTACATAGACAGAGTTGACCAATAGTGTTTGGAATCTTCTTCTCTAAGTCCTACAAGGAATTTTAACATTTAAATGCCAAACCCAAAGTTTCAAAATGCATAACATTACTTAAAGCAAAAATAAAATTAGTGCCAAATAAAATTTTACTGAATTTAAGATGAGAAACTGGACATTTTTAACTGAAGTATCAATTCAATTGAGTCATTAATGTGGTAAATATATATACAAAATATTGAACAACATGAGTTTTGCAAGCCTTGTTAAGACATTTTGCTCATTTCCTAAATGAATACAAACGTTTCCCAGTTTAGGTATGTAAAATAAAATAAACAGTATTAGCTTAGCACAAGCCACCTGATGCCTGATTGACCTCAAATCTCAAAAAAATGGTGATAAATGCATCTTGAGACTCTTTAAAAGCTAATGAAAGGTGAATCTTAACAAATATGATAGAACATATTTTCCCATTCAAGAATGATAAACATAACATTTTCAAGACTAAGGTATAAGGAATGGGAAACTTTGCTACTATTTTACTTGCCCACAGAAGGAGTAAGTTTGATACCAAAGGTTGAAACAGGTTTTTCTGGAAGAATCACAAAAGGAATTCAGGTCAAGTCAGAATAAGAGATGAAGGCATTCTATTGACTAAAGAACAGCACTGTTGGGTAGCTCTAAAATGGGAAAATATGGAGGTGGAGCTTTAATCACAGATTCCTTAAAGGTCAGGGAAAAGCAGGCAATGGAACAAGAACTGCTTTTGAACAGCTTTAAATTACAGGAATGTTCCAAACATTAGATTTAAGTATAGGAAAGAATAGGTTACTTGTTTTTTTTTATTTTATGGTTTCTAAACCATCATTTGAGAATGTTTATGTTGTTTACCTTCTAGTACTAGTTTACTTCATTTTTTACTCCCTTCTTCCCCTCTTGTCAAGACTTCACAATAGAATACAAAATTTTTTCAGTGTAAGTGCTAAATTACCACATCTTTATTATAACCTAACACAAATACCAATTATCTTCATTTCATTCCAACCTCTATTCCTACTGCTAGTAGGCTACCAAACAAATCCATTTTCACTTTCTTCCTTTTGATTTAAAAACAAACTCTCTATTATTCATATTTGTATCTAAATGTACTAATTTCCCTTTATCATTGTGGGTACTGCATGAGTGACTATGACAGGTTCTTAAATTTAGCCCTAGTAGCACCAGGATTTTAAAATTGCAGGTTGTGGCTAACAATCTTCATTCTTTCCCATAGCAAGCACACTATCTAATACATATATCTTCCCTGCAATATCACTTGCTGTTATGAGCTGCTGTTGTCTCTCCACCACTGCATAGAGCACTGGATTGCTAATCTTCAAGACCCTAGTCTTCAGTATTTTTCTCCACCTTAATATGTGTGTATGTGTAAGCTATATATTTGTACAGATATATGTATATGTGTGTGTAAAACACAAATAAAAAAGATCAAAGAACAAACACTGTATTATTTATTCTGATAACGAATAACCTGGGCAGGGTAAAAAGTGAAATGGCAACAATAGCCTGACCAGTAACAACAGGAACCAGAGACCATTCATTGACTTTCTGTCTAGTATCTATAATGTTCTCTCTAGCTAACCATTATTTCTGTAATAACATTTATTTTATTTTTATACAATATTCATTGGATATCAGTACTGGTTTCACTGTCATTTTCAGCAAAGATTAACTAAACTACACAACAGGTAAACACGACACAGATGTACAGTAAAATGGCAAATATTCCAGAAGGAAGCGTCTGTGCAAAGACACAGAGAGGCATAGGGTAGAGGGAGGTCACAGCCCTGCAGGAACCAAAGAAGGTTTGATGCCACTATAGAAATCAATAGGTGCATGGGCAGTGCTAAGAGGAGGTCAGGGAATCTGTAAGAAAAGCAGAAGTCACAAGGTAGTCACAAGTAGTCAGAATTTTATTCTGTAGTGGAGAGATAAAGGACAAAGAGCACATATTTCAGGCATTTCAGGCCACTTTTGATCTCTGCCATGTTCTTTGACATTTGGTTTATAAGGGGCTTTTTGTTTTGTTTCTTTTGTTTCTTTTTGTTGTTGTTGTGTGGTTTTTGTTTGTTTGTTTTTGCTGTCCTTTCCAAATGTGAACTCTAATCTTACTTGCAGGTAGCACAAAAACAGGTGAGAGGTCAGATCTGATCCACAGATCAGATCTGTGCTGTCATCAACTGTTTATTTTGTTCTACAGCTATAAATTCCTTGGCAATAGAGAAAGAGAAACCTCAGTAAAGGAAAGTTTGGGGCCCCTAAAAACAATCTACATGGTTGCCTAATATGGGTCATAATATCTTCATTTTAGTTTTTGAATTCTAAGGTGGCAGAACACTACTCAAGTGAATATTTGGGAAGAAAAAACACAAGCATAGACATATGCAGAGGCATAAAATTGGGTTTCTTATAATGATAGCAAGTATTTCGTCTTTAGAATTAGTTGTTCTCTTGCTACCAAAGGAAGACTTTGCTTTCAGAACAAGATCACCAAGCACTGACTGCTGCATCCTTTTGTATTACAATTCATACCTCCTTTGAAAAAACTTCTGAGTAGAAATTCTGTCTGAGCAATGTTTTATTCTTCCTACTTACTATATCCATCACACAAAATTAAAAAAAAATCTCAGACACAAAATTGCAGGACTTAGCTATTGAGTTTTTCAGGTATATTCAGCAAACCTAAATTAGTTCATAACACATGCCGACAGCCAATGGGGGCATATCGCCCTGGAAAGAGCAAGCACCATACCTGCAAGATTTCCTCTGGAAAAAAAAGAGGAAAAGAGACACTGCATTTATAGCTCACAGCTTTTGTCCTGAGCCATCTATATATCAGTAGGCAGAGACAAGGCCATTAGGTTGACTCAGCACTCATGCTGTGGATACCTTCACATTCCCCATTGTGAGGCCAATCAGGTGATAAAGTCGAAAGTCTCCCTGTGTCTAAGACACATCCCTTTGCTGCTAATTTGCCTAAAAATCAAAGTTTGTACTCAACTCAGACATTAGATACTCCAGCCTCCAATGTGTTAGTTCTACTCAACATGCCAATTAATAGTTTTGCCAGTCCATTTCCCTGTTCAGTACAAGGTATAGCTCTGATTTTTCCTGAAATTAATCTATGCATAATTAAAGAGATACCCAAAGTCATGCCTTGGTGTTATCATACATTTATTCAACTTTTTGACAATGACTTGAACTTAAACACAAATCAAAACCTTTTCTAACTTTATATCAGTTATCAGTCCTCCCCCTTACTGACCTTGCTAAATATAGTTGACAAACATGAGACTATGAAGTATTAAAAAATCTCATATTTCACAAAAACTCACTGTTTCTATTTTCCTCCCACTTACAGCATTTTTATTTATTTTACATATGAAACTAATTTAACTAATTAAAATTTCCATTGGAACTTTCAACACCACTTCTTTTATTCATCTTGTCTATTATTATTCTCACCTTTCACTTATCCCTTGAGAAATGGCTTTCTATTCCAGTCCTCAAAATATTTATTTAAAATAATAAAAACTTTATTTTTTAAATATTATTCATCTTAATCAACTATGCTTAGGACTGTCCCTCCCCTACTACTTACAAAGCATGGATGGTCTCACTTATTGGGGGAGACAGGGAAAACAAACAAACAAATAGACGAGAATAATTTAAAACTGGCAACCAAAACTGAAGCATAGAGTAAGGGAGGGGGAAGGGGGAAAAAATCAGGAAAGGGATGGTCACAAGAGGTTAAGGTGGTTCAAGGATGTTAAGGTGGTGGGAGAACCTAGGGTAGACAATGATGTAACATATATATGTACAACCAATTAAAAAATAAAATTATAAATTCAAAAAAAAAAAACATAAGAGAGATGTCCTCTCAAGTTTACCAGATTAACAGCAGAAAAGTATAAATTCATGAAATTTTCCTTTTTATTTGACTGAACTTGTTACATATTTAAATTCCAACAAAAAATCATTCAATTGATAAAGTAATATAACTTACAAAATGGACCAATCATTTTGCTTACATACCTCTTTGTGCATGAAGATCAGTAATATTAACCAAACTGTGAACTAAACACCATCTGGCATTTTATCTCCTAAGAATCATCTAAGAAATCACATGTCACAGGCCAGGCATGGTGGCGTGTGCCTGTAAACGGTAGCCTAGGAAGCCACAGCAGCCTAGGAAGCTGCGGTGGGGACCAGGATCACGGTTCGAGTCCTGCCCAGGGCAACATAGCGAGTGAGACCTAGTCCCCCAAAAATAGCTGGGCATGGTGACAGGTGCCTGTAATCCCAGCTACCTGGGAAGCTGAGGCTGGGGATTGCATGAGTCTGTGGTATGCTGGGCAACGTGAGCCTGAGGTTCCACAGGCAAAAATAGTGAGACCTAGTCTCAAAAAAAAGATGGAAGGAAGGAAGGAAGGAAGGAAGGAAGGAAGGAAGGAAGGAAGGAAGGAAGGAAGGAAGGAAGGAAGGAAGGAAGGAAGGAATCACATAGTCGGTTTCCAAGCACTGGTAAACAAGTCAACAGAGTGATACCTTCATATAGGCATGAGGCTCATCTTTTAGCTAGTAGGAAATGAACATTTACTTTATATTCACTTACCCAAAATGGAGTCTATATATGGTCTGGAATATACTGTAACTTATAAGTCAGCCATGAGGACCTGCTATGCACCCAGGAAGCATCTTTGGGACCATGTTTGTTGTCCACAGCGGGCATTCTGATTGGTTGGTAAGTGTAATTCACTAGTCAGTAGCTAAATAATTTTAATATCATGCATGCAGTCATGTGATCCAACTAGGATCCATCTCTTAATACCATATGGAAAAAATATGGTATTTTTTTTTTCATGACAATGCTTTTCATCAAATTATATATGGGGAACCTTAATCCTATAATGTTAAACACTCAATCTTAAAGATCACTCATTTCTTCTGAGAGCATAGAGATATTTTCGTTTCAGCACTCCAGTTCTTTTCCGGTCTGACACCAAATAATTATTAATTCTCTCTTTCAAAGTAAAAATAAGTTTCACAAAGTACAAGCATCCTTTTGGTAACTTCTAACATATGAAATTGGCATAATTAGCACTCAGCTTCTAACATCAGTGGGACAGTCTTATTAAATGAAATAACTAATTTTTTATTGGAGCTCATTTGGATAGGAGATCTGTTCTGTCTTTACGTTAAAAAGAAACCTGTGAATTAAGAAATTTAGTCATCTAAATTTTACATGCCATTATGTAATATCTTACTGTTTTAAATCTCCTATTGTTCCTGTATAGTACCTTCCCAGCTCTACTCATTCTGATGTTCAATGCTATGCAGTGTCCACTCTTGTTTGGCACTGCACTTATAGTCCTTTCTTAGCAATTATGTGAACCCTCCCAATTTCTTCTTCCATGAGGTGAATATAGTCCCAATTCCCCACATCTTATTCAATAAATTATATCTGATAAGGTCTCTTCCTTCTGGACCGTTCCATCATAGATTTATAGCATCTTTCCTCATCAGGTGTTTATCTTTTTTATCAATATAAATGTAAAAAAAATCTAATTTCTTTTAAATTTTAAATTTTAAAATGAAAGATTACAAGAACAAGTGTAAAAAACTGCTTGGTCAAAGTTTCAAAAACATTTTGAAAACTTTCAAATTTTATTCTCATATTTGAAGAATGCAACTTGTTATTCAATGCATCACAGATAACTTTTTCTTAAAATGATAGAATAACTCTAATCTCTCTGCTTGTCTGCCATTTAAATGAAGAACTAAGTGATTTGGATCATAACTGCCATCACCTACAATACTGAGACTCAATCAATTTGGCATTTTGAGTTATATTTACAGCAGTAAGAAAAATGTAATGATTCACTTCTTTTTTTCTGTGGTTGTCAGATATTTCTATAGAAAGAAAAAAATTGCACTAACTTTCTTGTTGGACACTGTCATTTGCAAATACCACCAATCTTAGCAATTGACAGTGCAATGAAAGGAAAAATGTTTTCGTTACAAATTGTACTTTCTTTCCTTCTAAAAAAAACTATGAACATTATAGCAAAAATTCAATAATGACTTGGTGGCAGAGGAGTGTTTAAGTCTGCATACAAACTAATATGTCATCAACTGTAGCCCATCTTGAGAACTTACCAGATTTTAAGAAATAACAGGTGTAATGTCAAGATTTGAAAATTACTATAGTTGTACTTAAATGCAGTTTCATTTTGGATGACATAGGAACTGAAAAACTCAGAAAAGACTAATTCTTTCTTCTAAGAACAAACTTTTAACAGCATTAAAGTTTATGGAATATCTGGCTTAAATCCTATCTTGAAAAAAGTTCCATTAGGAACATAGAGAGAACGCTAAGCAAGAGCTTGAAGACCTTGCTAATGACCCTTTAATGGAATTTTACATGTTGTTGTCACACTCCATATTGACAGATTTTGACAACTTAATAATATCTTTGATGAATCAGAACCAATTTATGCTGACGACCTATGACTCTCTTATGTAACTAATGAAGTAATTGCTCTTTTCTTTGCAGGAGAAAGTCTTTACTTGGTACTGTGTGATAATATAAAATCTCATGCTGTGACCCACAATAGCATCTGAAAATTCTTTCTTCTTGAGTAACATTTACAACATTTTCAAAAAATAAGATACAGATGTTACTGAGGTATTACAATAATTGTTCGTATATGCTAAAATGTGCTGTATTAGAATTGCTAGTGTTCAAGTATAAGAGTAGCTGAAGTTGAAGGGAAAATTTGAATAGTATTTATTAAATAAAAGATCTTTTTATGTAACTTCAAGAAATTTGATCTCATATCTTGACCTCACAAAGTTAATTTAGCAAGCAACGCCAACATTCCAGAAACTTTCCAAAACTCAGATACAGCATTTTATATAAATAAAAATTATATAAGAAATGACCATTCAGGTTTCTTCACTAAAAATATGCTTTCCAGTATTACTTACACTGGTTTTGACATACAACCACTGTGTGTCTACTACATTGAAATAATACTATAAAATATCTCAAATTTAGATTTATTGTCAACAAAAAAATCATTCTGCAATAATATTGCCATAAATTTTAATCCAACCAAACAGCAGATTGCAGCTTATTCTACAGCACAGCCATCAGACTTCTTTTGGGAAAGTCATTCAAATCTTGCCCCTTTATAGAAATGGACCCTAGCTGAATTGCTGATAAATGAATGTTATCACTGGAACCATTCTTGACCAGTGAATATAACATGTAAATATAAATATGAGCAATTCTGAGTGTCAGCCTAAGAAGAGGATAGTTTAGAAAAGATCTGTGAAATTGTTTCCCATCTTATTCATTTGTCATTTAATTAGCTTGTTATAGGATATTTGTAAAAATCTAAAACAGTATCCTCTGGAACTTTGAGTGTAGTATGGGGCAGGTTGTGGGGGAATGGAGTTAACTATTATAATCACTATAATAATCACATAGATAGCATATTTGAGGTCTATAAAAGAAATTATAGAAGTACAGGTAGGTGTGGGGATGGCTAAACTCAGAGTCCCATTCGGTGTCACTAAGCTTGGACTCAAAAATAACTGCAAGAGAGCTTATGACCAAACAAATAACATCCACATTTAGAGAATCGGAGGGAGCTGAATTGAAGAAGGCCCTCAGACACTAAAGCTGGCATGAGAAATGAAAGAGAAGGGAACTTCCATTTATTTAGCAAATACTATATGTCAGGTCTATACTAAGACTGTCTTCATTCATAAAAAGTGGTTTTAATCAATATTTACAATGACCTTGTGAGAAAAGAAAGACTAGCCTTTCTTTACTAGAAAACAAAATCATTTACTCAAGGGAACAGGAAGGAAGGTCAGAACTGAAGCAGAAATCCAGTTCTTTCATTCCAGGTCCCTCCATCTTTTCACCAGTTATGCTAGGGGGATTTTTCCTGGATGAGGAGAGTATGAGTTAGTGTTGTATGTCTATGCCTCCAACATCCACTCTGAGTTTGCCATGACTTCTTTATCTATTTGGTGGCTTTCTGTGTCTTGAATTTCTAGAAAGAAAATCTAATATTTTGTCTTTTGTTTACTCCTTAATCTCTAACACCATTATTGAGCACTATGTTAGAGGCTTTTTTTCTCTGCAGTAACCAAGAATTACTGCTCTAAACCCAAATGTCACAGAACACTATAACGCTATAAAATAAAGTCAAAATGGGAAGGCTTTCTTATCGCAACCAACTTAAGCAATACTCCCAGTTAGAAGACTAAAACTTCTCCATGCTTACTTTTCATTTTTTTCAAAAGTTCCATTTTTATATTGCAAGATCTGGGTTTCTGCCATTATCTAGAAATAAGCAAGGTGATTTGAAGGTGCCCTTAATGGATATATATGATTCTTGAAATGCTGTTAGACTAAATAGCAGTATCAACTCAACAAAGAACCTGTCCAAAACACTGGAATACTTCATCTATTCATAGTAAAGACATAAGTGCCATTTCAAATTTCTCATACTTTTAGCTAAATGTGCAAAAATAATAATAATTACTTTTATTTTAGTGTAATGTACATCATGCTAAAATTTTTTTAATTTTACTGGATGACTTATGTCACAGAAGATTTAGATGACTATAAATTTAATGTTTCTCAGAGCAAGTTTTTATTTTTTTAAACTTTTCTCTTAGTCCAGCCAAGAAAAGGAAGCAATTAAATTTGATATAGTTCTGGGACCATGGCTAAACCCATTAAGCCCTGAAACTCCTCTTTGATGCCAAATTCAGAATGCTAAACCACAGATCTTGCCAGCATATGTCTCTTTTAAAATAAGACTAGGCAGACCAACAACCTTGAATTTCTCACTTCCCCCTTGACATTTCATCCCAATCACATCTCAGTATTCAATTAAATGCTTTCACTTACCATTAAAGGACTGATTATTGCCAGCCTTTGAAACAGTTCTTATAAGCCACATCACAGGTTGGCATCAGTTAACCCTAAGGAAGTCCGCTTCAATTTGTCATTATCCTAAATGTTTGATATTCCTTGGATATATATTTAAGACAGGAAAGTTTGTGGGAGTCACATGACTGAGCTCACAGCTAAGCACAGCTGGTACATGGATATATCATTATGATCACTCAGAAACTTCTCTGCTAGCAGACAGGTAAATTCTTTCTTCTCTGTGCCAGATACCTGGGCAGACACTGATTAGCCTTCACACTCTAATGTGCCATGCCTTCTACTAACATCACCTTCACCCCTTCTCAGAGACTGCCCTGATACTTGCACTCATAAAGTCATTCCTAGAACAGCTAGAAATCGTTGAACAGATTAGGCATTTTTAAGCATTAAGGAAAAAATGATCTGAAATTGTACTGCACCGAACAGCATGGAATTAGAGCACATAGGGCCATGACAACAGCAAAACTCTTTTGTATTTGTGAAGAAATTTTTACACCATTTTTCAGTTAGGATTTCATCTGTCTGCACAAGTTTCCCATAAAGAATGCCAGTAGGAAGACGATTATCCAGATTTTATACACTAACAGAAACAAACAAAAGCCAGGGAGAAAGAGCAAGGTTTTATATTCCTAGTCCTTAGAGATCTGATGAAAAAAATTCAGGTTCTTCGAGTCTCAACACAACGTGCTACCTGATGGTGAGTTACCTTTGTTACTCATTAGAAGGCATATTTTAAGGGGGATAATCCTTTAAAAGTCCATTAAGTGTTTTTATACCAATTTGAAGGATTTGAATCAGAACTGAAGAAAGGCTATTAGAAGATACATGCTGTGTTGTAGCATGAGGGGAGAAATTGAAGTTACCCTGTCAGATCCAAAATTTGCTTAACTTTTGCATTCTCTAAAACTAGAGCTCTCTGTAGACACAAATCAACAAATTGAGTCAATTTGTTGTACCTGTTATTTCAAATTGGAGTTGTGATATTTAAGTTTCCATAGGCAGAGATAGATACAGTAGTCAATCACCAGGTCTCTTAGCACTATTTTAAGTCTCAAATGGTATTTAAAATACAATAAGTCATCCACCTACTCTCTGATGTTTAGGACAGCATGCTGCTATAATACAAACACAGGTGTCAAAGTCAAAAACATCATTCCCATCCATCCTACCATGATCTATCATATTTTATACAATTTAGCATAGCTCACACCTCAATTATTTTCCACAATGTATTAATTCTCCTCAGAAAATATATAGAGAAAGCTGAAGCAAGAGACACAGCTATAGCACTGATTAAAGATTCTTCCCTGACAAAGGAAAAACCTGATCAAAAAAGTATTTCTCGTGTTCTCTTGACAATTAAAAACCTTCCTCATCTAAATTTTGTGACTTTTCTTATATGCCTCAAAAACACATAAAAATAAAGAATAAATGATCATGAGCATTTATAGAATGTAATAGAATCCCAATGCAGTGTCTGCCATTCTCCGCCCAGCTATTCCTATTATCTCCCCACACCCTCCTCAGAACTGAGGATAGGCCAGGCTACCCCAGCAAGAGTGACTATCTGTCCACACACACTCCCATATCCATCCCCCTCACCTACTAATCCTATAGATTCTGTTTGTGAAATATTTCTCAATTTTATCTCCTTTCTTTAGTTCCATTTTATGTCAACTAATGCTATTTCATCTCTGACCTGGAAAACGGCAATATTTTTCTCACTACAGTCCCAACTTCAGTCTCTTCCTTTAAGTTCATGAATTTTCTAAAGTGAAAATGTGATCACATTGGTTGGCTCTGCTTAAAGTCCTTCAATCATTCCCCATAACTTCCTGGAAGATAATGCTGAAACTTCTTATAATGGAATCATAAGTCCTCATTAATGGATGTGTGGACCACTCCACTCTCTTCCTGCCAGGACCTTAGTGCATCAGTCACACAATTACTTCCTTTCTCTGTCACACTTCTCTGCCAACACCACAACTCTTTCTTTATGGAATGCACCTCTGTCCTCTCCCACAATGAACGCTTATTCACTCTTGAAAATAGCTCAAATACTAAATCCCTGGTGAAGGCTTCTCAATTACTGCTACAATCTTATTTGCACTTACCTTACTATATTAAAGTTATTTTAAAATTTCATTAATTCAACAAATATTTATTGAATTCCTTCTCCATCTAATCACACAGAGGTGCCTTAGCTCTGGAACAGAGTCTAAGCAAAATAAACCCTAAGTTTCAAACTCATGGTGTTTACAAAACAAACAAAAACTCTGATCTCATAGTTTTAAGGTTGGAGATGGGGGAACAGGGAAGAGAGACTTTAAGGAAAGTCATCACAGAAATAAAAAATTATACATTGTACTAGGTGTTATTTAAAAAAATAAATAGAATCATGAGAACTTGAGCAGGAGTAAGTGGTCTAATGCTCAAAGTGAGAGAAGGATATTTGAACACAGTGAAAGAGAGGGTAGAAAGGAAGAAGGGGCAAAAGAAAGAAAAATTCAATTAAGTTCAAGAGAATCACAAGCAGACCAAAAAAAAAAAAAAAAAAACTACTAAAAACCCTGAATCAGAAGGAATTGTGTGTAAAGCAAGCCTGACTTCATTGTCTACCCCAAGGTTTTCCCACCACCCTGTCACCCATAAATCATTATCTTAATCTTTTGTGCCCATCCCACCTCAATTCCCCCTGTCTCCCCTTGCTCTATGCTTCAGTTCTGCTGACTGTTAGTTTTAAACTTTTCTTGTTTGTTTGCTTGTTTTCCCTATATCCCACATTTAAGAGAGACTATCCAGTATTTCTCTTTCTCTTTCAGGCTTATTTCTGCTAGCATGATTCCTTCTAGCTCCATCCATGTTGTCAGGAATGACTAAGTTTGTCCTTTTTGACTGATAAATAATATTCCATTGTGTACATATACCACAACTTTCTGATCCATTTATATGTTTGGGGGTATTTGGATTGTTTCACATCCTGGCTATTGTAAATAGTGCTGTAATAAACATCCAAGTACAGATATCTTTTTGAATTATTGTTTTTGTGTGCATTGGGTAGATTCCCAGAAATGAGATTGCTAGATCTAAGGATAGTTCCCATTTCAGTAGCTTAAGGGTCTTCCACACAGCTTTCCATAATGACTGGACCAGTTTGCATCCCCACCAGCAGTGTACAAGTGTTCTATTCTCTTAATATCCATGCCATTTTCTTTGATATGGACAATTCTTACTGGTGTGAGATGGTGTCTCAGTGTGGTTTTGATTTGCATTTCCCCTTATTATTAGTGATGTCGAGTACTTTTTCATATGTCTATTGGCCATTTGGGTATATACATTATTTCTTTGATATCTAATGAGTCTTTGCTGTTTTCCCATATTTAAAAGATTCCAGTAAAGTGAGATACACTTTACCAGAGTGTATACACTTTCCCTAAAGTATATATATTTTCCTAATTAAAAATTAACTAAGTCAAACGATAAAGATTAGGAGTTCACCATGACATAATCAATATATGTATAGAGCAAGTCCTAAATAGTGAACATCAAACTCCTGTAATTCATCAACACCTTGGCACAAGAGAAACTGAAATTTTCTCTTTACCAAGACCTTCCTGCTCCAGAAAGAAATTATTCTCTGATTCTCTAATATTACAAATTGTGCAATCTTTACTGATCAAAGGACTCAAATCTAGAAGTTTTCTTTGAAAGGTTCTAACACAGATAGACTTCTCTAAATGTTTATAACTATCTTTCCCAAATAGCATCAATAGAGCTTCAAAATCTTTCTCAAGAACAGCCCATGCACTTACTTTTATAAAACCATTTTTCAATTTAGATCTGTTTCAGAATTTCTGATCTAGCCCAAACTCACTATCTCACTACTTGAAGTGATATGTATTCATGAATGTGATTTTTGTTACATTAGCTTTCCAAATAAAATTATATTTGCATTTTCCCTAATAAATCTGATCTTCAACAGTATTATTCATTAATAGTGATCAATATTTTAAAAATCATGACAAAAAATCATGATCAGTATCCTTTTCTATTTTAACCTTTTGAAGAATAAAAATGATTCAAGATTCCCAGAACTTTGAGAGTTGTTTTACCATTGTCTATTTGCTGGTGAGAGGAAAAAAATGATGAATGCTACTCATTGGTTACAAGGTAACAGCAAGTTGACCCTTGACTCCCTACTTCTAATGAATAAACACTAAATAAAAAATACTTGCAACTGGATTTCTGGCTCCATATTAAGACAAGACAAATCAGACTTGAAACATAACACTGCTGAAAAAGTTACAAAAAAGTTGCAGAATCTATTGGCATACATAAAATGATTTATTTAATTATACCAGGAAAATAACATGGAACATAGCCTTAAAAGTTTTGGAGAGAACTTCAACCACAATTTGAGTTGGGTTATTGGAGTTAATGAGGACACAATACCACAATGTTTAAACAAGCCAAGACAGAATTGTGCATTATAAAATTTATCATTAAAAAATAAGTAATTTGATGTAGTTCTACCTCTTCATATTCTCTTTTATTTTTCTTCAATGAATCCACAAAAATATCATTGAAGCTTATGTCATGAAGTATTTTACCTATATATTATGGTCTCAGGTCTGCATTCAAGTTTTAATCCAATTTTAGTTCATTTTTGTATCTGATTTGATACAAATCAGTGTATTCTAGTTTTATTCTTTGGTGTCTGTAAAGTTTTCCCAATACTATTTGTTGAAAAGACTTTCCTTTTGCTAGTCTATACTCTTGTTGGATCTTTTGTCATAGATTAACTGTCTTTTCAATGTCAAGTATTTTTCTTGGCTCTCAACTCTATTTTACTGGTCTATGCTTCTATTCTAGTACCATACTGTTTTGATTATTACTGTTTCATAATATAGTTTGAATGCTGGTTGTGTGATACCATCATTCTTCCTCTTTTTTGGTTAAAAAGCTTCAGCGCAATCACTGAAACAAAATGACACCCAACAAAATGGGAGAAAATATTTGCACACCATTCAACCAACCAAAAAGGGACTTATATCAAGAATCTTCAAGTAATTCACATAAATCAAAATAAAAAGTAAAGAAACTCAAAAATGGGCAGAAGATCTAAATTGGTGCTTCCCTAAAGAAGACATATAGATGGCCAACAGACACATGAAAAATTGCTCATCATTATTTACCATCAGAGAAATCAAATCAAAACCACAAGGAGATACTACCTTAAACATATAAAAATAGCCCATCTCAAAAATACCAAAAATAAGAAATTTGATCAGGTTTAAGAAAGAAATAAATTCTAGGACATTGTTGGTGGGAATGTAGACTAGTTTCACTCTTACAGAAAACAGTACTTAAGGTTCTCCAATATAAAAAATTGGATTTATCAAATGACCCAACATTCCACTCCTAGTATCTACCCAAAAATACAAAAACACTAACTTACAGGGATACATGCATACCTTGTTCATTAAACATCTTTTCATTGGCTTGCCATGTTTATATTTCCTTTTTTTAAGTATTCAAGTTTTTTGTCTATTTTATTGTTTTTTGTTTTCCTATTGTTGAGTTTTATGATGTATATATGTTGTGGCTGTCTTCTAGTTCTTTTAAAGAATGACTTTCAAAGAATAGATGAATTCATATTTATCAATTTTTAATTGTGTTTTTCCTGAATTAAGACAAATTTAAATAAACCCAAGTTAAAATGCTTTCTTCTACATGTTATATTGAAATCAACATCATTTGCTATTAGGGAAGTGAAACTTAAGTTACTGAAATACCACTAAATTTTATTGGAGTGTTTAAAATAAAACAGATTAACAATACAGTGTTGGCAAGGACGTTAAGGAATTGGAACTCTCATACAATGATAGTGGAAATGTTTAATGTGGAAGACAGTTTGGCAATTTCTTAAAAAGCTAACTTTATGTTTACCATAAGATCTAGCCATTCCACTTCTAGAAATTTACCAAAGAGAAAATATACATTCATACAGAACTTATATACATATGTTCACAAACAGTTTTATTTACAAGAACCAAAACTGGAAACAATCCAAAGGTCAACAATTGGTAAATGAATAAACACACTGTGCTATATTCATACAGAAAAAATTACAAAGGAGTGTTTTTATTTAAAAATAAAGATTTTTTGGGCTGGGTGCGGTGGTGTACACCTTTAATCCCAACCTAAGAATGGAGGCGGAGACTAGGAATCACTTGAGTCCATGGGTTTGAGACCTGCCTGGGGCAACATAGGGAGAACTAGTCTCAAAAAAAATAGCTGGGCCTGGTGGCATGTACTTGTAATCTGAGCTACCTCTGAGACTGAGACTGAGGAGTACTTGAGTCTGTGGTACCTCAAGCAAAGTGAATCTACAGTTCCCTGGGCAACATAGCAAGACCTAGTCTCAAAAAAAATAAATAAATAACTATAAATAAAAATAAAGATTTTTTATTCTATTTCAATGGTTTATTACATTTCCCCCCAAACTTCCAGGAGACATATTCTCCTTATATAAAACATTCAAGATATACTAATATAAAACATTCAAGAACTAAGATTAAAATGGATCATTTAAACTTTAGTCAAGTAATAGTGGCCAATTTGAAATAATATTTACTGCAAGTGTTCTCTATTTAGACTTGTGTTTCTTAAATAAAAAGAGATCTTTTGTTTACTTCACCTTCCATTAGGCCCAGAATTGATCATTTTTTTATCTAAGAAGCCAAATAGAAATGTTTTAGGTTTTGCAGGCAGTTACATGTCTTTTGCTTCTTCTTCTATTTCTTAAACCCTTTAAAAATAAAATAAAATCATAACTGATAACATTAAAATAATAAGCTGTAGCTGAATTGGGGCCACAGGTCATAAATTACCCACCAGTGCATAAGGTGACAATAACATTACTATTAGGAAGTTTTAAAAAATAAATAAAAGTGGGACAAAAATTTAATGTGCCAAGTTCACCTTCTTGATTACAAAGATTTATATCTTACTATGAGTAAAAGATAATCACCTCTATCCCAAAGCACTGAAAAGTTCACTCAAACACAAAGCAAGCTCAAGTCATGGTCTACATCAAGTCCAAATGTGGCGTTATTGCTCTATAGGTCTAGGAAGTAAAAAGATAAGTTCCATAATGGTCAAATGATAGAATAACTATAATGGTCACTTGCACCACAAAAGGAGAAGAATAACAGGTACAAAGAAATCATTGACCCATAGAAATTTTGAAATTACACTGGGTAAATGTTGCCTTCTTCCTTAAAGCAAAAAGTTTTCCTTGATTAGACTCTCATTCTGGAGGTGGAATTCAGTGCCTTTCTGGGGCAGGTTTTTCCCATGGTGTTTATCAGAATGTCCTAAGGGACAAATTCATCCATGCAAACCCATTTTCTATCTATTATTATTCCATTTAACAAAACAAGTCATATCATGGGGACCTGGCATGGTAGCACATGCCTGTAAGTGGAAACCTAAGAAACCATGGTGGGGGCCAGGGATCGTAGTTCAAGTCCTGCCATGGGCACGTAGCAAGACCTAGTTCCAAAAAATATATAGCTGGGCATGGTGGTGCACGCCTGTAATCCCAGCTACCTGAAAAGCTGAGGCTGGGGATTGCTTGAGTCTGTGGTACCTCAGGCAATGTGAGCCTGTGGTTCCAAGGGCAAAAATAGCGAGACCTACTCTCAAAATAAAACCAAAAACAAAAACAAAAAACGAAACAAGTCATATCACCTAGTTGAAAGCCAAAAAGCAAAAAATTACCTAACTGGAAACTATGAAGTTTGACAAGAGTGGGGTTATATAATACTTCCACAAGAGTGAAGCATTAGGGTTACTTATTTAATCTGCCAAAAGTACCCACTTTATTATGGTATAGCAAATAAAAGTTGATTTCCAGTGATTCCATATTGAGACCATTATCTAGGAACTATCCCAAAGTGAGTTGGATTCCAAACCAGGGTCGCTGTATACAAACACAGAAGTTTTAGCAAATATTTAAGTAAATACATAAGATCCTTAAACTGATTGATAATGTTTAAACTTTACTTAAAAAAATATATAGCTACCAGTTAAAAGGGAAGAGCATTTAATTTCAAGAAATAATGCACTTATACCACCAGTTTACATGAAAATGAATTTTAATTGATTTGATATTCATTGTGAGCTGACATTTTATTGAGTCTTCCAAAGCATTTAAGCATCAAGTTGCATTTAAGAAGTAAAATACACAACACAGCAGATAGTATTACTATTGTTTTGACCATCCAAACCACATATAACAAAAATGTTCCTTTATAAGAGAAATATTGATAAAATAGACTGTATGAAAAGGAAAGTAACCAGGAGAATGAGGATCTTGAATGCTCACTTATAAACATATTAAGAAATTTGGAAAGATCATCTATTAAAAATAAAGACAAGGGGGAAAAAAAACAAAGAAATGTCTTACAATGTTTCCAGGCTGGCATTTGCAAGAAGAAATAAATTTATTCATTGTTACTACAGATCAAGAGCAAGCCAACATTTTCTGCAATAAGCCAGCTTGAAAGTATTTTGCTTTCTTTATTTATCTTCTTTATTGCAACTTCCTTAATTTACCATTGCAACAGCAAGGAAGTAATATATAATACATGAACTAATGTGTGTGGATATAATCAATAAAATTTTATATAATCACCTGCAAATTTTAATTTCATCTTATTTTGTCAGATGAATATATGTTACAAGTTTTATTCTTCTTTCCATTCATTTTCAACAAGTTATAATTGTAAAATACCTTAACTCATAGGTCATACAAAAACAGACAGCTGATTAAATTTGGTCCGCATGCCAAATATGCCAACTTCTGTGATATATTAAAAACCTAAGATGTAGATCTCACTAATAAGAAAACAAATAACCATTGAATAATATGAAAACTGTTTTAATAATTGAAGCATATAATAGAATCCTGTCAGGTGCTATAAATAACTGTCCAATGGCCCCCAGGCCCACCTCTCAGACAGACAGTTCCTCTACAAACTGACAGCGCAGCTATCCCCTGCAAATATCCTCACCTCTGCTGCTCTGCCTAAGGGCCTTCTCCAGCACCAAGTAGCTGGCACAGCCCAGCTACAAGGGCACCTTAGTAGTGCTAGGGATTAAATCCATCCTAAAGCAACCTCAACCAATGAGGGCTAGGAGTCAAAAAATAAATACCTCAATTCCTTCTCTTGAGGGAAGAATTCTAAGGCAGGTATCATGTTGTTCATCAGAGAATTATCATTATAACTAGGCATCAGTTGCCTCATTCATACAAAGTGTTAGTCCCCAGCCAACATTTTTCTTTTTCCTTCCCACTCATTTGTACTTCTGAGGATCATCTCCTGAATAAACTATCTGACCTCAGGCTTTTATCTCAGTCCTACAGCCAAGAAATCCAAATTAAAATAGATATGTCAGGTTGGAGTTAATTAATACTCATAAGAATCAAATGATCATTGCTATCAAAACTGGAAGAGACTTTTTAAGTTATACCAGGAGTTCTCAGCTGATTTGCCACTTAGGGAACATTTTGCCTAGAAACATTTTTTTTTATGTTGGCAATACCAACTCCAAATTCTGCATATAGTAAGAAGAGAAATAGGATGCTACTGGTAAACATTCTGCAATACATGGGACACAACTAGCACAAAAGTTCATAATGTTGAGTTTGAAAAACATCAAGCTAAATTGGAGATTGATTTTAATGAACTGTAATGCCCTGTACTACTGAAAGAGTCTCTGATTTTAAGAAGTCGCAGTGAGATTTCAATTTGGATGAGCTCCAAGGGATTCATAATATCTTGGAAATCAGATGCAAATTTTTTTTTGCCCATGTCTATTTTTATACTTTCATGACAGGACTGTCCACAACTTTCAAAATTTTCTCTAAAATATCTGTGATTCACAATTGTTAGAATAATAACTAATTCTTAATAATTTTACTATAGAGCTAAATCTTTAATCACCATTTTTCTCTTCCATAGTACTGAGGAATGCAAGGCTCGACTCTTCATGTCCGACAGCAATTTTTCTGAAAACTGTCTAAATTCTAATGGGGATGAGAAATGGGCAAAGAAGAAGAGACTAAATTTAGTTAATTACGATATAGTAAGAGGACACAAGCTTCCTGGCAATCAATTTGGCAGTTTTTGCAAGTACTAACAAAACCATTTTTTAATCCCCAATTAATATTGCTCAGCAAATTTCACTACATATTGATGAATAAACTGAGCAAGCGAAAATTGCATTGAGAGAACAATCTTTTATATCCTCTCATTCCATATCATTTGGACACAAAGACACTGCCAACAAAGTGCCTAGGATAAAGAATTGGCATAGACCTTTCCTTCTGTAGACTTCTAAGGCTGGAGCCATATAAATCAAACAAGATTACTTTATCTGCAGCTAAGAATTCTGTAGAGACATATTGAACCTATAAGAGATGGCAGGATCTGGCCAAGTTCTGTCTTCTAGGTAATAAATTCTACTACCATTCTAACTCTGCTTCCAGAGCTTTGTTTATTTTATTTTAGGGTAAGATATGTGCATTTGTCTGCAATATTAAAAGGATTTTTGTTTACAAATATCTATGCTTCAGATTAATAAACTGTCTGGCATTGTGCATATATGAAAAAATGATAAAATAATAAGTAAATCCAGATTATTAAAATTTCAAGATAAAACACAAGTCAGACATTAAACCACTCAGAAATTATATGACATGCAATTTTCTTTTCTTCATTGACTGCATGAATATATCTGTATATATATGACATACAATTTTTTAATGACAACTACCATTTATAACTTACTTAAGTGGTAATATTATAGATTCAGATAGCTACATGAGAGTGATAGGTAGCCAATTAGATAGATATACAGACAGATTGACAGAAAAATAACTCAGTACATAGACAAAATTAAATCTCATAATTATTTGAGTAACAAATAATTTTTCCATGCTCATTCTACAAATAAAATTGGAAGAATTAAATAATTTACAAGGGCCATAAAGTGAAATATCAAAAGAAAAATTTGAATCCACATTTCTCTAGCTCCTAAACTTATCCTTATCTTTATAGTATAACATATCCTTGCATGATACAGTCTAATTAGGAAATTTTGAGATTTCAATCTCTGAATTTAGAATATCTATGTCAACAAAGAGATTTTGGAAAATAGATAAAGTTAATAATCTGACCTGTAAAAGTTTAAATCTTCTAATAAATCTAAGGTCATTCAAGTCTCTATGCTTTGCAAGGGAGCTGAAAGTTGATATGCACATCACCAAAAGAGGCCAGGGCCTTTGAGGAGATACAAAGATTCACTTAAGTGCAAAAATGTAGGAGTTGATCTGTGAAAAAGAGAAGCCATAATCTATCAAAAGTGTCTGAAGACAAGGAGGCACCACTCAACCACGAAGAAGGCTGAATTGAGTATCTTTCCTGGAAAAAGACATGGAGATGCTAACTTAAATCTGACTCTGACAAACAGCTATAAAATCAATTTAGATTAATGGAATAATTCACAGAGAAATAGGTTAAAGGTGAGACTAAGATTTTGAGTACAGGAGCCATAGGTAGCGAAGAATTTAAATGGATGTCAGCCATTGTCTGCACAGGATATTTACTGTGAAGAGGGTGGGGAGCAGCAGACAGGAAATTTTTCCTATATTATAGAGGACAAAGAAATTTAACTCAGTTTACCTTAAGAAAAAGAGTATATATTGGCCTTATAATTGAAATTTCCAAAACTAAAGCTAGCCTCAGCTATGGCTAGGTCAAGATGATGAGAGGTTGCCAGAGAGTTTTCTCTGATGTCAATTCTGCTTTCCTCTGTGCAGGCTGCATCCTCAGGTAGACAATCCCTGTGAAAGCAAGGTGGTACCAAAAGTTTCTGACTCTCAAGGTCCTAGAAGAATACAACCCCCACACACACACCCCCAAAAAATAATTTTTTCTGATCTGGAAACTTGAGGTCGTCCTGGCTTGGATCATGTGACCATCTCTCCACCAGGTCACTTTTTCACTGTTGCATGATAAAGTACTTGAAACTCTCTCCCTGGCCTGGTTTTGGGGAATGGTAACTGACCAACAGATGTCATACCCACCAACATATGGAAACCTGAAGTAGAAAAATTCAGGTTGTAAGTTTTCACAAGGTCAAAAGCCAGGGCAGGGATGGGGATGAGTCTCTACATAGCTACAGTTTTCCAGGAATCTATGGTAGATGCACAGTAAATTATCAGTTACAGAAGACCAACTCAACCCAGCCCCAGGGCAATTAATTTGATAGTAATTACATCAAAGAACACTACATAAGAATGCTCCTTTCTCTGGCAAAACATAGATCTTTTCCTTTTAGACTGCCCATGTATGTATATAAATGTCTCTCTTTTTCTTTTCTCTTAATAAAGTTGCTATGAGCTGCTGGATTAAAAAAGTCTGCGGAATTCATTCTCAATGGAACCTAGGAACCCCATTCATCTGAACTGCAATGTAACTAACCACAGGGACAGAGCCTTGGTGTGTGGGAGAGTTCCCTAGCATATAGAGATGCTGAGCAAAAAAAAAGGAAGGAAGGAAGGAAGGAAGGAAGGAAGGAAGGAAGGAAGGAAGGAAGGAAGGAAGGAAGGAAGGAAGGAAGGAAGGAAGGAAGGAAGGAAGGAAGGAAGGAAGGAAGGAAGGAAGGAAGGAAGGAAGGAAGGAAGGATGGATGGAAGGAAGGAAACAAAAAAACAAATAAAGAAAGCAACAAAGAAAGAAAGAAGCAAAGAAAGAAAGAAACAAAGAGAAAAAAGAAACTAGAAATATTACCTCAAAGGCTGCAACAGAATTTGTAGTGCAAATACAGGTTAAAAAAGCAATACAGCCTGGAGTCAGAAGTACACATGTAAGTGACAGAGCAGAGACTTACATTTAAGCAGTTGCATTATCTACTAGTAACATATTGTACAGATTGTAAGATGTACATTTTTCATGTTTTAGCCACTATCACAAAACTTCTTATAATGAATGATTTTCAATAATCTTTGTTGGTCAGGGGGCAGTTGTGATATAGTTTTTAAGGTCTGCCCAGAACTCAGTCATAACTCTTTATATTTTTTCTTCTCTCCAAATTAATTATGTGCATTGTTAGTACTACATTTTTAAAACTTAATTATTGTTTGAAATACCTTTATAAAGATTAAATCTACCATTAAGCTAAATGTTATATATGCAGAAAAGAAATCTGTGTGACTGGGCATACATTTAATATTAATGAAGTACATATTCATGGTTGGTAGGATAATTGCAATTCCATATGTTCTTGCAAAGTAACACCAAGTGATCTGACACCTAAAAGGATGACATCCACAAGTAAATGAAGCCATATAATACCTTTTACTGGTATATATGCAAGTGTTTCCTTCCCCATGGCAAGAAACAACCCTATAGACAAGAGTGCTAAATAAATAACATGAATGTTTAGATAGTCCAAAATAACTTTTGATAACTATCATAGCAACTAAATTAAATTACAATTTCAATTAATATTACATTTAAATAAATTGTAACCTTTGTTAGTAGATAATGTTTCATATAGAAATCATGGACATAACCTTGATGTGATGAAATAAGGTATATGACAATGTTGTGGTAGGTACCAAGGCTGCAAAGAGAAATAATAATTTATGTATTTGAGATGCACATGTTTAGTGAAGGTGTGTTGTAAGGGGTTATCAGAAAAACATTCACTAAGCTGGAAATTTTATCGTCTTTATCACAGAACTCAGTCATAGCTCTTTTATTATCATCCAATATCCATTTCAGCAGTACTACAGGAAAGTACTTGTGGGAAAATCCACAAACTATAAACTAATAAATTTATTGCTAATAAAATATTTAGCTGCCTTGGAAATTCCAATACCCCAAATATTTTGTAAAAAGTCTTAGAGTTTTCCCTGATTTCTATCTGTCTTTCACATCCTCCATTCAACTCATCAGGAAATCTTTAGTTTCAAAGTCCATGCAAGGAAGCTGACTTCTCTGTAATCACTAATCCAACCCACCATCACCTCTTGCCT
Organism: Uropsilus gracilis; assembly: GCA_004024945.1. Lineage (NCBI taxonomy): Eukaryota > Metazoa > Chordata > Mammalia > Eulipotyphla > Talpidae > Uropsilus > Uropsilus gracilis. Next base: position 41,576 of record PVHY01008711.1, read on the forward strand.
GGAGTGTACAGGGGTCTCCTTACAGTCTGCTTTTGTCCACACCCATTTCCCATCCACTCTGTATCCTCAACATGAAACTAAAAGATAATCATTTTAAGCATAATTAAGATGATCACAATCCTTAAATGGTCTACTATTTGCCTTATAATAACAGCCAAAGTCTCTGCAATGGTCTACAAGACCCTGAATGACTGCCCTGTGCCACCTCTCTGATCCTCTCTACCATTTTCTCCCTTTTGATTACTTCACCCTAACTTCTACTTTCCTTTCTGATGTTTGAACACATGAGGCATGCTTCTATTCCCAGTCTTTGCACCTGGTCTTCTCTGTTGAATGCTTTGTATCGATATCACTTGTCAGTCAATTTTTTAACCTTTTTTCTGTTTTTGCTCAAATCTCTCATCAATAATCTTCTGGAACAAATTGTTTTCCTAACCCAGTTATCTTCTCTCTCACTTTCTTCTTTTCCTCCTTAAATTGAGAAGTCCCATTACAAGACAATAGCATTTTGCCAACTGTACCTGCAGAAATCCTCCTTACTCCTCAATGTTCAACTCTAATTCCAAATCTCTTGTGAAGACTCAAGTCTTTGACGTATACCCTTCTTTTATATATTCCTTCTTTCCTTTTGAATTGCATTATATATGCACTTGATAAAATTCTTTATAACAATCTTGAGTTTCTTCTTTAGGCTGTGTTCTAGAATACATAGTATGCTATGTGTTCTAGAATAATAGCAGCACTGAACTGGAGGAATATAGAAGCCACACCCATGAGGCAGACACACTTGAAAATGCATGGAAAAGAAGTGAGTATAGAGGCAAAGTGAGTGAATTCAGTTTGCCTCTATACTAACCGTCTTACGATAGGTGCATATAAGGGGAGGAATATGACAATGTGGGTCTGTTGCCAATACTGCTGGGCAATAGCAGAAATGACCATACTCAATACAAGAAGAGGAAACACTTCAGAAGTTAAGAGAGAGAGAGAGAGAGAGAGAGAGAGGAAAAAGAGAAGCCAAGTTAGTAGAAAACCCTTTAAGTTATTGTCCAAACCAGGTCATTGTTGAGAGTAAAAGAGGCACCATTAACAATTACATTAGGCAGCAAGAATTAACCAGAACTATCAAAAGACAAACTAGAAACTATGTCAACCCTTCAAACAGTCATTGAACCTGAAGCCTCAGGGCACAGCAGGTCCAAGACCACTGCAGTTCTCAAAATAAATCCCCTGTCCAGGTTGCCTATTGAAAGAGCTATCCTGCATTCTACCAGTCTTAGAAGACTCAGCAAGGGAAGAGAAAGTGCTAAGAATGTCACATTGAACAATCTAATCACCATGGAATTAAGAGGGTGGAAGCTGCTAGAAGCCTTTGTCATCCATCAAAATCCACCTCTCACTGCTATCATCAACTATTAGAATCAGAAATAACCTGTCAAGCTGAAGAGACCCTAACATCCAGGAGTCTCTATCTTCTTTGTCCTCAAGGCAGATCCTCATTAAGCACCATGGCCAATGAAGAAAAGCATTATAAAACCTGGCACAGTGGCACATGCCTGTAAACAACAGCTTATGGAGTGGCGGGGTCTGGGGATGGTGGTTCAAGTCCCATCCGGGGCAACACAGCAAGACCTAGTCCCAAAAAAATAGCTGGGCATGGTGGCGCGTGCCTGCAATCCCAGATACCTGGGAAGCTGAGGCTGGGATTGCTTGAGTTGGTGGTAACCCGGGCAACATGAGCCTGCAGTTACACAGGCAAAAATAGCGAGACCTAACCTCAAAAAAAAAAAAAAAAAAGAAAAGAAAAGAAAAGCATTATAAAGATATAAATTTTGACCCTGGAAGGTGACTTAAAGAAGATTAATCCAAGTTCCTGATTTATAAATGAAGCAACTTAGCTCAGAAAGATCACCTAAAACATTGTATGTTATCACAAATTTTACTTTACTCATTCATTCATTTAATATGCATGTATTGAATATTCCCAACATATTGGGTATTTGAGTTAGGATGGGAAATAAAAAGATAAATAATACATAAGAAGCTTCCACAAGAATCTGTTTAGTTATAGTAGAAACTTGCTAATAATTTCAAATTTGCTAATAATTTCAAAATTTAACTTCTGAGCATATCATGAGAGTACTGTTTTAATAGCTCTTGAAAACTCTCACCAAATAGCAAAAGAAAAAAGAATTCTTACTGGAGAGACCAAGTATTATCACTACATGGTAACTTTGCTGAGAATTCTTGATGAAAAAACTTCAGAAAACCCTCTCCTGTCTTTTTCCTATTTCTTTTTGCCCCACAATTGTCATTGCTATATGCAAAGTGATGAGATGCAAACTTTTCTTGTATATATACTATAAATATTGAAATTCAAAATAGCATTTCCAGATTTTCTAGAATCCTGAAGAAAACAAATATAACTTAATTTTACTAAAGACTTTCCATTCTATCTACAAATCAAAAGTCTCTAAAGCCACACTAAGTAATCTTTACTGTTTACTCATTAGAATATCATCGTGTAATAAGATGATCTATGAAAAATAGTATAATTACAAGATCTTCTTAATCTCTTCGTTCATTATCAACTTTATCATGACAGTCATGGAGCATTCTAAACATCCTACAAGAAGAGAGTATTTGGAGCCGGGCATGGTAGCATATGCTTGTAAGCTTCAGCCAATGAAGTGACTGGGGCTAGGAATGGCGGTTCGAGTTCCGCTCAGGGAAACATAGCAAACCCTAGTCCAAAAATAATAGCTGGGTGTAATGGCACACTCCTGTAACAATCCCAGCTACTTGGGGAGCTGAGGCTGGGGATTGCTTGAGTTTATGGTACCCTGGGCAATGTGAGCCTGCAGTTCCACAGGCAAAAGTAGCAAGACCTAGACTCAAAAAAAAAAAAGAGAGTGACCTTAATGAAACCAGCATGTAAAGGAATGATTTCAACATAGTACAAACAAAATATTATTTAAACCCATAAATATTAAACTCTTTCACAAAAGATCATTTCAATTATTGAATAAAGCAATTTACTTTATCAATAAAGCATCAGAACACCATAAAAAGTTTTGTTGCTAAGGACCATATCTAGAGAATGACAATTTCCTGTTAAGAGATTTTTCTGTTTGAGTTCATTTCTCAATATTGTTCAGTTCAAACATTAATCAACAGTTTCATTAGATGTTCATACTCATATGATATATGGCTTCTCCTAGAATACTCATAAAAATAGATGTCTTTTTATACACATGTTAGCAATTCAAAATAAAAAGTGTCATGAAAGAGATTGAAAATAACAAATTTTTTCAATATTGTACCTAAGTATCCAGTTACAATAATAAATGGACACAAGTTTTCACAGCCTTAAATACTTCCAGCCCACGTTGAAATAATGGTTTGCATTATGTGAATGCTAAATTAAATGAAAATGAAATCATTGAAAGTATATTTAGAAACTATCTTAGTCTGGTACTTTATGGCATAAAAGGTATTCAAATATATTCCAATATTGAAAATATCTGAGCATCCTCTTTTATAGGAACAACAATGTTTACAAGTGAAAAAAAATACATAATTGAAATAGCACCATCATATCTATGTAGTGTGACTAAGCACAGATGAAAATGCCCATAATTTGTATTTGCGGGTGCTATAAAATTTGGGGGTATCATAGACTGCAAATTGAGAGAGAGATTCCAAATCAAAAAACAAAGTTTAAGACTTTTCTTCAAAATACAATCAGGTATATAAAGTATGATCACTCTTTTTTAGGTCTTGCTATTTTTGCCTGTGGAACCTCAGGCTCACATTGCCTGGGGTACCACAGACTCAAGCAATCCCCAGCCTCAGCTTCCCAGGTAGCTAGGATTACAGGTGCACACCACCACGCCCAGCTATATTTTTTTGAAACTAGGTCTCACTACGTGCCCCCGGTGGTACTCCAACTGCGATCCCTGGCCCCAACCACGGCTTCCTAGGCTGTCCCTTACAGGCATGCACCACCATGCCCAGTCTCAAGTATGACCACTCTTGATTGAGATTCTAAAACATGCATAGCTTGATTTAGCATTAACCTTCATGCAAAATCATGCAACCCTCTCAAAGAATCGGTTGGGTTACATACTTGCTCTTTCACTCATCTGAGAGAGACACAGAGAATAGGATTTTCACATCAGAGAAAGATGGACAAAATCTTGGTCTCATGATTTTGTGTGGGTTAGTCTGTTTCTAAGTCATACTTTTCTCACTTCATAGAGTTGTTGAAGATAAAATAATGTTGCTATCTATAATCATTACTTAATCATAAAGATCTTATCTATCATCATTTTAATAGGAAAAATAATAACCCCAAAGAGGAGTGGAGGAAGGAGGGACTCAATGGAGGATGGCTAGGAATACTGGGGCTTTGGTGTGGCCAAGGTGTGAAAACTTGTATTGGTAGAGGTTTGCACCTACAACCCCTAAAACAAATACAGTTCTCTAAATCAAAATAATAATAATAATAATAATAATAATAATAATAGTAGTAGTAGTAAACGCATGCTATTTCCTTGAAGGAGTTACAATGTTCCACTAAATAGTCTAAAATACTATTGTTTTTAAGAGTGTGAGAAGTATTAAAGCACCGAAATTCCAAATTTTCATATAGTGCATAAATTCAAATTTTTTAGTGATACAGATTTCCATGCCGGTGTTGGTGTGTAAAGGTCTGATTATTTTCCTGTATTGTAATTCAACACTTGTGTTTTTTAAGAAGTTATAATAAGTTCATGGATAAGATATTAAGAAACAACAAAAGGAGGCGCCCTGCACGCCAGCAGGCAGATAGGCGGCTGCCTGCGGCCCGGGTCCTGGCTCTCGGAGCTCCCTTGCCAGCGGGGAGCGAGGGGGGTCAGGCTTCTCCAGTGAGTCCCCCAGGAAGGGAGACAGGGTGGGGGAAGAGGCACCACCCACCAGTAAGTGGCTGCTGACAGGCAGCCACTTACAGCCGGCTTGGGCGGTGCCGTGTAGCTCCCAGCCCCTAAGCCAGGGGCATGGAAGGGCTAGCAGTGGTCCAGCCGGCCCACCCCCATGCTGGGAGCTTCCGGTGCATGGGCAAGGGTGAAGGGGAAGAAGACCCCCCCTGCTTTTCTCTCTTACTTCTTACTCCAGCTAAACTTCAGAGGGCCCAGAATTTGCCCAACACCAACCCCACAATAGAACGGGTAAGGGACCAGGCAAAAGTCCAGCCCACAGATCTGGGCTGGACACAACAGATGGACAAGGAAGTGAACCAGTGCATGCAATACCAGAAAAACAACTGTAGAGACATGATGTCACCATGCGCACGTCTGCACTCGCCGGGCCAAGACCCGGGACTTCATTTTGGAGATATATTCAAGGAGAGCAACACACCCTCCCCTCATTACAGGAGAGGAGAGGATGACCAAAGAGGGGATAATGGGCCCCACACCAAAACTGCAAACTGAAGCAGAGGAGATGAACTTCAAAGGCCACTCACAGAAGCCTGAACTCACAGAGAAACTTCTTGACCAACACTGGCTGGGGCAAGACCCCCTAAGTCCGACACCAGAGCCATAAGGAAAAGCAGCAAAGCAATGGAGATGGGATTGGATTGGAGAGGACGGCCTGCAGCAAGAAAACATGGACAGACCGCAAATGAATATAAATGGCTACCCAACGCAAACTTAAGACTTAAAATCTAACAGCAAGGTTCCTCTGGACCCAACAACGCAGTCCATCACCCAGAGAAAAGACACTAACATAGGAAAAAGACTAATGAACTTAGCACAGCTAATAAACAACAAAGAATGGGAGTTGAGAGAATGGAAGGGGCACCAGAGGGAGGGGGGGCAGATAATATCACAGAGGTTGTAACCTAAAGAATAAAATAAATAGTATAAATTTAAAAAATAATAATAAATTTTTAAAAAGAAACAACCAAAGGAAATACATGGGTCACACAAGTAGCTGTTATAAAGTTTAATCAAAAAGTAGAATTCTGTGTAACATTTTTCCCCTATTTTTTTTATCACTACTAAAGCTCACTGATGAAAACAGTGACCTCTCACCAAATTCCTCCTCTACTACATATATGTACTCCAAAATTACATTGGACCTTTTCTTGTTTCTATGAGAATTCAGTTATTTATATAAGTGTAAGTAAAGTTTTTTCTATTATATTCACCTAATAACTTTAGATAATATCTTTTGACTGCTACTATTATGAAATGTGAAAATCAAGTTCATTTACCTTACACTTTCTTCCCATTCTCCTGTTCCCAGGGTTGAATATTTAAATAGTCATTTTTATATTTTGTATTGTTTATGTATTTATCACACACATTTCATTGACTTTCCACAGGAGCTCTGAGCACACTTTGTAACATTAACACCAAAACATTTTTTCTCATTAGATTGATTCTAAAAGATGGAAATCAATAAACACAGACATAATGATTATGTAAACTTGCTCAAACAATATATTAGAATTATATTCCCCCTACACAGGTTAGATTCCATTACATGAATAATATGCACTGCATAACAACATAATAACCAATACATATGTATGTTATAACTGAGTTTATATATGCATGTGTGTTATAATATGAGTTTGCCTAAAAGAATCAGCTCAGGAAACAATATATTTAGTACCTACCACCTGTAGTTCAGTATCAAATATGATGAATAAATATAAGAGCAATAATGTGTTCCTATGCAAAAGTAACTATTATTCAAGCAGAAAATTATGAGATGTGTATTCAGAATATTGCATATACTGACTTTTTTTTTAAAGTAATTGGACTTTAATTATTAGAATGCATACCATCACTCAACAAATATTCACCTGCTCACTGTGAATCATACACTACATAGGGCACTTGAGAAAAGCTGGTAGTCCAAAATGAATATGGTACCCTGAATTCTATAAGGAAAGTATGTCATAAGAAAACATAACTGAATATAATAACATCTTGGAAGAGTCCAAATAAACTTGGGAATATGACAATTGTGATAGGAGTTAAAGGAAAAGAATACTAAACTCTGTAGTAAAAGAAGTAGAAAACTGATGTGGGAAATACAGCACTGTGAACAAAGCAAACTTGAATTGCCTGTTTTACAGTAGAAAGAAAATCAGGTGGAACTCAGAACACAAAGGAAAATATACATTGTTTGATGCCTTATACATGAAGTGTACATGTATAATCATATATTTTATATACTAGTTTCTATATATTTTACATGCAATAAACAATTTTAGGCTAATTTTCCAATTCCTCTATGAATTGCTAAAATATTTAATCCTTTTTCTAACAGAGTAGTTGAACAAACCTTGAAAACCTATGTATCTCTTCATGTACAAGATTTAAGGTATTCCAAATATTTTGTTCACATGTTGATTATAGCTGGACAGATAAATGCCATTTATGCAATACCCACACTAGAGTGAAATTGCTCTTTGTTTTGTAGTTCTTGCTGCTGTTTTTCTCCCCTTTCCTTGTTTTTCAAAACATTGAATACTCTTGTAAACTTTATTGTTTCTGTATGGCCCATTTCCTAGAATAGTATTTTTTCAAGGATAGTTTACACTCATTATTGAAATCAATCAAGTGGGTCACTGTAATAAATGTAATAGAATAGAATCCAAAAAATGTGAGTACATTGTATATGATAATAAGCATTGTTTCTGAAACTTTTGTTTACTTATAAACATGCACATCAAAGGTTACTATTGAAAATGCGTTTCTTATTTCAGATATATAAAATTTGTCTATGCTAGAAAAGTCAATAACACTGCCAACAGAGTATTTTTTCCAAAACATATATTGAATCTGTTTACGATAAAAGTATTTTTATAATCCCCTTTAAGTGCTGGGAAAGGCAGCCTCATGCTTACAGTCATCCTGGCCTCACTCAGTCATAAATGTGTGGGCATTGAGCTCAGAGCACTTCCTGAGCACAAGATAAACATGTTCACAGTTTGTGTGGGGTTTATCCCCTCCTGTGGGATTATCTTTCCCTGCTTCAGAATCAGTGTAAATGCCTTTGTTCTCCTGAAACACATGCAGCCAATGCACTCAGGCATGTGCCCTGCATTTGGTATTTCAGACCCCACAATAGAGGGTTCAGGTCTTCTACTGCAGGAAGAGTGGGGTGTGTAGAGTTTATATAGTATTTGTACTGCTTTAATTGTCTGGTTGCCTGCCAAGTGCATTCATTAGCCACAGAAAAATGAACACTGTAAAGGGATTGAGTCTTGTTCATTCTTTTCTACTCTGGCTTAAGAAAACACTATACACAGGAATTACTATGCCTGTTACTCTTCTCAGCAACCTCAAATTATGCACTCTCTTCCTCCCTGGGTGGTCATCAAAGATATATAGTAAATAACTTTTCCACTTGCAGAACCCAGGCAGAATGCTACAAAATGTGCAACTTCCTGACTGTATATATTCCAAATATCAGAATCTTGACTAGGACAGGTAGAGAGGATACACCAGGTGATCCAGATACCTACTGAAACATCTCTCTGTTGAATACATCTATATTGAAAAACTTAATGGACTCCATTAATCAACCATAAAACTGCAAAAATTAAGTCATAGTCAATGACATGCCATTTAGTAATCAAAGTAATATATAATAAAATATAAAGAATGTGCAATGCTTTCATGTCAGATTCCAGTATTTAGTCCTAAGAAAATGTTTATAACCTTCACATGTAGTAAAGGAATTATCTCTGATCAATTGTCAGTCTTTCTATGTATATCCCATATAGAAGCTACTGAACTGATAAGACTTAAATCAACATGTAAACACTACTCATTGACCATCTACTTTATCAATCAGGTAAGAACCTTTTATGAACTAAATTACTGTATCATAATCCAAGGAATATAACCAAGTCTGTGCATATGAAAATAAGAAAGAAAAAGAGGGGGAGAAGAGAGAGGTGAATTGGAGAAAGAAGAAAAGTTTAATTCAAAGAGCTTAAAAATCAGTAAAAGAGAATTTTCCAGGAATGTGGAAAATTGATTGTAGGGAAACCATGCTAAGTGAAAAGAATAAGAAGGAAAAATTATTCAAGTTTAACATAGTAGTGAATTATTTCCTAAAGGTTCTAGAAGTACTCAATATTTCCTACTCCAGAATTATTTTTTTACTAAGTAAGTGTGCTTACCACTCTCTAAAATTGGTATTCTTTTTGCAAAAATAACAGTGATTTAAATACATCAGAATCTAAATCAGAAAACTGTAAAAGAAAAATTATCTCCTAAGAAGCTAGGTGAGCAGGTTTTGAAAATTCATAGTCATCCCTTCAGGAAGAAGCAGAGTAATTTAACTGGAAAGAATGCTGGTTGAAGGGGAGATCAATATGTAATTTTACCTAGATTGCTTCCCTATTGTCCTTTGAGCCAGTGCCAAAGAAACTTACTGCCTGGCTTGGGACAATGGGTCAAACCAGAAACATTGCTTTGCACCTGAAAGAGAAAATGAAGCTGGTAAAGACAGTATGCTGAGACAGTCTGAGATCCCATTAAAGTGTCAATCATGAATAAGGTAAGATGCAATTTCTGTGGCTATGAGATAGTTGCACCATCACCAAGTCTCCCTGGGCAACTTCATTGAGACATTTATGATGAAACTTCTCATTTTCTGTTATGTTTTCTCTCTTGGACTTTAAAGTAAATTCATCTTTTATCAGTTCTACACTTCATTGAGTGTCATGATTTGGAAGAGATAATAAAATACTGTCTGATGCTGCCCCTGGAGAAGACATTGAACCTACCTTCATTTCGGGAGACTGTACTTAGGGGAATGGATTTGCCTGCCAAGACTGCTGTCTCTAAAGAAAAGAGTTGTCCTGAAGCAAAGCAGAACCAGAAAATTAGGAGCAGTTTGTCTAAAAGCACACACTATCCTCAAAAATTGGAATGGAGAGGGATAAATTCTCAAATTCAGAGAAGCAAAAATTAATAATCATCACCAATTCATCCTCAAATATTTTTTATCTTAAAAAAATGGTTTAGTGGGTTTTGTCCTCCTTCACTAGGCAATAGCATTCACATATTTAAAATCCCATAGACTCTTTGGAGATAAAAATAACACCTCAAGATCATGGTTCATCTTACTTAGAAGTATATGTGTCTGTCTATATGTGACACATCACAAAGGTTATTATGTAAGATCTTAATCCCCAAAGTAACAGCACTGTTGACCTTGAGACAGCTTTAAATCCAAAACTTTTAGCTTAGGCACTGCAGTGATAACATTCTTTTTCAAATGTCTTTCAATACCCCCCACACAAAAAAAAATGATTTATCCTATATTGATAGACAGTCAATTATTTTTACCTCTGCTTAAACTAACATTGAAAGACTCTTATAGAAAGTAGGGAAAAGACTTGGAAAAACTGCACATTTTAATTGGAAACATTCAACACCACCAACCATTCATCATGTAAAATTTTTATGAAGTCAGCTATCTTCAGTAGATCCTCAAATTAAAATCTGTGAATTATGAATATCTTTGAATACAAATACAAAATAACCTTTCATAATCAATAAGTGAATCCAATATGTCAAGTTCCTAATTAATAAAATGGTTCGTTTCCCTGGGTAAATTTTATAGAAGACATTGTTGGTTGGATCTGTTTATCTTCCTAAGTCCTAATATCTGCTCAGGTACCCGCCCCCAAGTCAAACAGCACAGGACACTGAAGGGAACTTGGCCAGACTCCTTTTCAGGGTTATCATTCAGTAAGTAGTCTAATGCATTCCAGTTTCCTTGCCATGACTAGTTCATAAAACTATGTCTAATTCAGTCAGCCCATAGCATGGCCCTGACTGAAGGTTATTGATTAAATGACTAGACCAGTGAGATGTGAGGGCAAGGTCACTGAACAAAATGTAAAATAAGCTGCACTGTCTTAGGAGAAAAACAGAAAGGGTAGTTTATGTGTGAGTTACTTGAGAATGTGAGGGCTAGTGCTGCTGTAACCATCTTGTGACAAGACAGATGAAACCAACAGAAAATTATGAAAACGTCGAGAGTATCTCAAGCAATCAGATCAAGTTCTGGTCAAACCAGTCAACCTATAGATATTTTCAGTTTCTCAAGGGTAAGATTGATCTGGGGTTTGCATTACTTATTATTTAAAATACTCTAACATAAATAAGTAAAAGTATTCTCTTTCATAATTAAGATAGTTGTATCACTAATTGGGTTGCATGCTTTGCTTTTACTGACAGGAATTTATAGTCAAATTTGAAATTCAAGCCACAAAAAATTGTATGTTTTGTGACCTTACCAAGAACCAGTTTTCTAACTGTTTTTCATTTCCAGGTCATGGTTATTAAAAACACATATACCAATTTTTTTCTATTCCACTATTAATATTGATTACAAATCACCATAGACAACTTGCAATCTAGGTTGAAGTATAAATGAAATAACATATCACAGAATGAACTAATTAAAAAAAGTAGAACTTTTACAGAGGTCCACAATATAAACACAAGCATGGAAATTTAAAGAAATGATTAAAGATATTTTGCAAATTCAGAAACATTTTATTGAAGAAAGTAATGTTCTGTTCATTTTCCAGGTACATGAAATTCATTGTTATATTTTTATGTAATCAACCAGAAGAAATCAAGATTGGTTTTATATGATTTTTGATGATCTAAATAAAATTCAAATTACAGAGCAACGGAATTGATAGCCTAAGAATTACTGCAAAGTGCCTCGTGTTATGCAGTTCATTTTCCTTTTTTTGATTCAGGCCACTTCACTTCAGTAATCTAATTAATTTGTACTAAAATATGTCACTCCTGTTGCATTAAATTTTACATTAAAATTGTTTGACTGTTTCCCAAGTAGTATTTTTTTTCTAAAACTGGGTTTATGGAAGAAATGTACACTGCCCACTACACATTTTTCAACAGACAATTTCTTTCTTACCACAGTATCCATTTAATTAAACCATAATGTATTTCCCATCTGAAAATATACATTAAATATTTTATGAGACCTACAATGCAGTATGTATTTGTAATCATACCCTCAATGGTATATAATATACACACACATATATATACAAATATTTAAAGAAAATCTGATAGAAAAGGAATCAGCCCTGCTTGGTTTAGTCTTTCCATCTTTCTAAAGGATCTAATCCATTAAAAAAATATTCTAACATGACAGGAAACATAGACTGTCATCCAAAAGACTGGAAATGCTTACCAATTATATAATAGCTAGTTAGCAATTCTCTAAAAGTGCAGAAAATATTTTTAATGCTTATTTGGCATGAATGACTTAGAAATTATAAAATGATTAAGGTGACCTTAGGATTAAAAGAAAAAATAGAAAAATATTGAGAAAGAAGAAAACTAGAAGACACCCTCCCCCACGACCCTGAAAATACAGCTCCCACCATTAGAGCTCCATCTTCATGGCATATTGCTTTCCAGACTAAGAATCTTGGCTTGGTCACTTAAGTTTTCAGTTCTCTTAGTACCCTGAGAGGTAGTTTTGAGGAAAGAAATAAGAAGATAGCAGTGAGGAGAATCTGGACAAAAAAAAATAAAAACATCATAATTTTTACCTATTTTCTCATTTATCCAAAGTCAGATAAGAGGTGTGCAAACAAGAATCAGTAGTGACTATTTCAGCCAGTCTGAAACTTAACAACCAGGCAAACTATAGAACTTCTGGGGAACCTTACTGATATAGTACTGGTATAAATGATGCACTTGCTATGTGACTATTACACCATTTACAAATCAGAAGTCATGAATTGTTTCTTTTGTAATAAGTTGGAAATTTATATCTATGATATATCCAAAAGTAAATATAACCACCTTTAAAATCTGTAACCTTACCAAAATGAATCCAGAAAACTTTTACTTAATGAAAACCATATATTTTCATGTGTACCTTTATTAGATGACAACTATCCTCAGAATGACAAAACTCAGAGATTTGTTGTTGCTCATTAGTCAATCAAGCACTTATTAAACACCTATGTTATTCAGGGCACTTCTGACAACTGTGAAAGTTCCTACTCTATTTTCCATCACTAGGACACTTTGGGATAGCTTCATAGGAGGTTTACATCAGAATTTCTGACTAAGGCTTTTGCTGCAAGGGACTAGAAAATTGGTGTGACTCAATAATTACACTATGCATTATTTGATATGATGCCAAATAACATATAACATAACCCATGATAAGTTCTCTTTTTTATTTTTTATTTATTTTGTTCTTTAGAGAACAACCTCTGTGTTTTTTGGGATACCTGTCGCACCCTCCTTCCATTACTAGTTGTGCTAAGTCCATTAGTCTCTTTCCTATGACAGTGTCCTTTCACTGGGTGAGGGACAGTGTTGTTGGAACCAGGTGAGCCTTGCTGGTAAGTTTTCAGTCTTAAAGTTTGCATTGGGTGGCCAGTCTATTCATTTGTCATATGTCCATGTTTTCTTGCTGCAGGCCGTCTTCTCCAATCCCATCTCCATTGCTTTGCTGCTTTTCCTTATGGCTCTGGTGTCAGATTTAGGGGTTCTCACCCCCAGAGGAGTTTGTCTGTGATACAGGTGTCTGTGAATGGCCTTTGAAAATCATCTCCTCTGTCTCAGTTTGCAATTTTGATGTGGGGCTGATTACCCCATCTTTGGTCTTCTCCTCTCCTGTAGTGTGGGGAGGATGTGTTGCTCTCCTTGAAAGCATCTCCAAAATCAAGTCCCTGGTCTTCTTGGCCTGGTGAGTGCATATATGTTCATGGTGACATCATGTCTCTACAGTTGTTTCTCTTGTCTTGCATGCCCTGGTTCTCTTGGTTTTCCATCTGCTGTGTCCATCTCAGGCTTGTGGGCTGATTTTTGCATGGTCCCTCACCAGGTCTACGTTGGAGTTTGTGTTGCGCATGGTTCTTGACCCTCTGAAGTTTAGCTGGAGTGAGAGCAAAATGAAAGGGGCTCCCCTCCTCCCCAATGTTAAGTCTTCTATGCAAGCAAAAAGCCAAGTCTCTCTTTACATAGTTATTTTTTTTCTATTTTAAGTGTTTTTGTTGTCTTTTGAGGTAAGGTTGGTTAAAACACTGTTTATGTTTTAGAAGTACAGCTAAACACTTCTTCAGAAGAAAGTTACCACATCACACCCACTGTCAAATGACAAATAACCCAACACCACAGCCCACTGGAACCCCTGCAGCCCCCATTATCCCCCTCTAGTAACCTCTATTCTGCAATATGATTGCAAATGTTTGCATTTAGTTTGATTTAGATTGTTATTTTTTATTCTACATGGATAAAATCATACAGTGTTTATCTTTCTCTAGGTGACCCATTAGCATAACACCCTCGAGTTCAAACCATTTTGTCACAAATAGCAAGAGTTCATTTTTTTTTACAGCTGAGTAGAATTCCATTGAGTATCTATCTACACCTCTTCTTCTTTGTCCACTCATCTGTCATTGTACACTTAAATTGTTTCCAGATAATGGCTACTGTTAATAGTGTTGCAGTGAACAAAGGAGTATATATAACTTTTCTAATCAGTTTAAACAGATTATTTTTATATATAAATAACTTAATAACACAAAAACTGAAAGATTCTAAGAACAGGGTAAAGTTAAGAGTCTGGAGCCATCATATCTTAAATCAGAAGTATAAATTTTATGGAAATTTCTTATGGAAATAACAAGAATGCAGGAAAAGCTATTCCCTGTATATTCTACAGCCCCAAAGCAGAATTTTCTCACTTCATTTCCTGGAGTATACAAAACTCTCCAATCTCAGAAATAGTTGTTCTGAATGAGTTTGTGATTTTTAAGATTGCAGATAACTTTTTAATTATTACAGTATTTACGTGTAGTATTCATTCACCCATAATCATGCTCCTATTTTTTCTGTGTCAGACTCATTACAACAAGCTACCCATTGTTTTATAAAACAAATAAGAGGAATTCAAACTGATAAAAACTTTTAAACTCAAGCAGAGCAGAGATTATGCTTTGGTGACTGTGAATTCATGTATAAGGATATTCATAAGAACTAGCAATTTTACTAATTCTCTTTAGTGTGCATGCTTTATTGAAGGGATAAGTGGTGACAAAAAGATATTACAAAAAAATTTCTAAGACCTAACAGTTAATATGCACTTTATTCTTGCCTTGCATTTCCTTCCCATCTAGCTCTAAATCCCTAATAACACTTTTAAAAGCTTTCACCAAAAATACAAGAATATTGACAGCTTTCTGAAATGCTGCCCTCCAAGTCCATGCCATCGATCGTTTATTCCCCGATCCTAAACAGCTATAATCACAGAATGTCACAGAAGACAAGATTGACTTCTAAGTCAGACAGCACCAGATTAGTATTCCAAAACAGTTTTCTTACTCTGCTGTTTCTCCACTCTAAGCCTCAGCCACTTCATCCACAACATGGAGATAACACAAGCACCAACTTTGTAGGGTTGTTGGAGGTATACTATACTGGCAGTTGCAGAGCAGCAAGGTTGTCATGTAACATTCAGTGTATGTTACTTCTTTCCTCCTTGCGCCATATGCAACGCCATACCTAATGCTGATAACAGCAAGTCATATATTAGGAGACTGATGTCTGATATAGATAGGATTTATAAGACTGCCACAGTTTTAACATCAAACATTCCTATATAAGTCTTGAGTTCCTTCATCTTCTTTGTATTACAACTAACCCCTAATTTCAACTGTACCATTAAACTATCTGCATCTGTTCTGACTGAAGAGGCTTTCATTGAAGGAAATGGAGCACTGTTTATTCCCCTGGGATTACACTCAACCTACTTACCACTTATTTATTCAAAGTGACAGAGAAATTCTGTCCTTGCCTTCACATTCTTTAAGTATGGCTAGAATCCTACCCAAATAAACAAATTACCTGGAAACTATGAGCTATGCTGCTGTCCCATCTTTCTTACCAATATGATTCCATGGTTATCAGGGAAGCTAAAATTTCTCCAGAAATAGCATAATCTTGGTAACAACTTTTAGCAAAATTTATTATTGAAATCTCAGACACATTTATCGAGGACCAACTTATGTCGAATTTAAATATATTATGCTCCCAAAAGCCATGTGTTAGGTAGTTATTTGGAACTCAAAATGCATTATCTCATAAAATGCTATACATTGAATATAGTGCTTCTGTCTACCACACATACCACTGTTATTCATGACATACTCTACGTGAGGGAGAATATCAGAAATACTGTTCACACAATTAGTCTCTATTTGTATAGTTCAAGTGTTCACAGGCCTCATCAGCCTAGAAGACTAAATACATTCATTTGTTAAATACTTTCATATGCTATCCATTGCCTGCTGTCAAATAACAAAAACCATTCTAAATATTTCAGCTGAGGTCACAAGACAAAGTTCTTGATCTAATTGTATTTATAGACTAGGGGAGGAAAGCGACAACAAATAGATGAGTACTTTATACTTTCATATATAAGGAAAAGTTATAAAGAAAAAGAACTGTTTGAGCTACAGAATATTTTACACAACTTTCATGGAAATCACAAAGCAAAAATCTGGAGCAAGAACACAAAGTATTAGAAAAACACCATAATAAAACATCTAAATAAAATGGCAGATAGAAAAACAGGGGACATGGCAATACAGGGTTATCAGAAAACAAAAGGTAAAAGGACAATAGTAAGGTCTCATATATCAAGACTTTCCCTAAATGAAAACTGATTGAAGGCATCAATCAAATATCACAGAGTGGCTAGATGAACTAAAAAATACAAGAGTCGACTCTGTGTTGTCTCCAGGAGATTTATTTATTTTAATAGGAAAGTATAGCTATACTCATATTAAACAAATTAGACTTCCAGTTAAAAAAGATAATACAATAAAGATGACATTATAATATAATAAAGGGGTCATTTAATCATGAACAAATAAAACTTATTAATATATATGCATTCAATAGAGGGGCATCAAAATATATAATGCAGATATTAACAGTGGAGAGAAATTAACTACAGCTTGGTAAGTGGAGGACTTTGACACCACAATTACATCAATGGATTGTTCATCCAAACAGGAAATCAATGAAGAAACAACAACCTTACATGACACACTGGACCAGATGGACTTAACAGCTATTTGCAGAACATTCCATCCAAGAGCATCAGAAACACATTCTTCTCAAGAGCACATGGAACACTCTCAAGGACAGAACATATGCTGGGACACAAAACAAGCCTCAATAAATTTATAAAGACAGAAATCATCAAAAATTTTTTCCTATCATGCTGGTATAAAACTATCAATCAATTTCAAGAAGAAACCTAGAAAAGTCACAGATATGTGAAATTAAAGAATATTTAACGACTTTTGGATCAACAAAGAAATCAAAGAAGAAAATTTGAAAGCACCTAGAGAGAAATGAAAATGAAAACATGGGTAAAAGTGGTTCTAAGGGGGTTCTAAAATTACAACAATACAGAATTTTCAAAAAAAAAAAAATGGAAACAGCAGAGCAGACCAGAAAGACTGCTGGTTCCCTAACACTGAATAGGGAAAAAGCATGAACTCTGTAATCTTACATTTCTGAGTCCAGATCTGTGCCCCCAAATCTAATATAAACCTTACAGATCTTTCAAAAGAATTAAATAGGACTATGTATGTATATTTTACTTACCTGCAAGGACAATATATCTGATATGAATAGATGCTTATAATTGGAAGTTATAAAAATTGTTGCTAATAAATGATTAATGATAAAAAACAAGAAAAATCACAAATAAGCTATCTAACTTTATACCTAAAGAAACTAGAAAAAGGATAACAAAGTCAAAAGTCAGCAATATTAAGAAAGTAATAAAAATTAGAGTGGAAATAGATGAAGATTAAGTGACAATACAACAGACAAATGAAACCAACAGTTGATTCTTTGAAAAGACAAACAAAACTGACAAATCATTACAAGACCTATTACTAGAAAACCTTAAAGAATCAGAAAAAGAAGCTACAACAGATATGAAATATAAACTATCATGAGAAAATATTACACCAAAAAAATTGAAAAACCTACAAGAAATGGATAAATTCTAAGAATCTTATAACCCTCCAGATTCAGGAAGACATAAAAAATTTAAAGAGACTAATCACTAATAATAAAACTGAAATGACATACAATAGCCTCCCTCATCTCCCACCAAAATAAAACAGAAATTCAGAACAATACTCCTTCATGGTGAATGCTACCAAACGTTCACAGAAGATATTTATCTTAAATATCAGGTGTTTTCACTCATAAGCAGGATATAAAGAAGTAGAGCAAGGAAACACATCAAATAAGACCAACTAAGGCTTCAAAAGCTCTGGAAATTATTTGGGGTTTTACTTAGATTGTTTTGGGAAATTAGGGGAAAGTCAAGAGTAGCAGTTTTGAAGGACATTTCTAAAAGAATTTTCTGGATTCCAGGTGGGAATTAAAATGCAAGGGCACAAGGCAGAAAGCATAGAAATCAATAAGGAGGTCATTTTCTTTTCTTTTTTTCTTTCTTTTTTTTGTCTGATTTTTTTAATTTAATTTTTTTTAACTTTGTGTGTGTGCATATATATATATATATATATATATATATATATATATATATATATATATATATATAT
>PVHY01008712.1:0-17972 GCA_004024945.1 Uropsilus gracilis
TATATACATAAAACTTAAAAAATAAAAAATAATGTGATATCTATATCACATCATTGTCTACCCAGAGGCTCTCCCACCACCCCATCACCAGCGGATCATCTTTGTCTCTTCTGCCTTCTTCCTCCCCCACTCATACCTTCCTTCCCCTCTCCTGCCTGCTCTTTGCCTCAATTCTGTTGGCAATTTTATACTTTTCTTGTCTGTTTGTTTGTCTTCCCTGTAGCCCTCATATAAGTGAGATTATCCCATGTTTCTCTTTGTCTTTCTGACTTATTTCTGTTAACATAATTCCTTCTCACTCTAACCATGTTGCTATCAATGACATGTTTGTCTTCTTTGATTGATGAATAATATTTCATTGTGTAGATATACCACATCTTTTTCTGTCATTCCTCAATTTGGGAGCATTTGGGTTGTTTCCATATTCTGGCAACTGTGAATAATGCTGTGATAAACATCCGGGTGCATGTGTCTTTTTAAATTAGTGTTTTGTTGTTGTCTTTTTTTTTTATCTTTTGAGTAGACTCTTAGTAATGGGATTGCTAGATCTAATGGTAGTTCCATTTTTAGTAGTTTGAGGGTCCTCCACACAATCTTGCATAGTGGCGGACCAAGTTGCACTCCCACCAGCAGGGTAAGTGTGTCCTTTTCTCTTCACAAACACACCAACACTTGTTGCTGCCCATTTTTTGATATGGGTCATTCTTACTGGTGTACATGGTATCTCTGTGTGATTTTAATTTGTACTTCCCTGATTACTAGTGATGTTGAGCATTTTTTCATATGCCTGGTGTCCATTTGTATTTCTTCTTTGAAGAAACAATTAGATCAATGGATCAGAACCCAGTGCCCAGAAACAAAGACTCACATGTATGGTCAACTATTTTTCAACAAAGGGTCAAAAAACATGCACTACTTATTGAAGAGGCTATCCTCTTTCTTTCTTTTTTTTTTATTGAAGAGGATAGCCTCTTCAATAAGTAGTGCTGGGAAAACAGAACTAAGACATGAGAAAAATGAACTAGGACAGCTCCCTCACACCTGTACAAAAACCAACTCAAAATGGATAAAAGTCTTAGATGTAGACCTGAAGTCATAAAATACATAGAGGAAAACTTGGGCAAAACTTTTCAAGAACTACACTTCAGAACCCCCCTTCAGAATACATCTACAGATGTAAAAAAAAAAAAAAAAAGGAAAACATAAATAGATGGGACTACCTCAAAGTAAAAAGCTTTTGTACAGCAAAAGAGACAATAACCAAAATAAAAAGAAACCCAACCAAATGAAAGAAAAAATTTGCCCCCCATGTAAGAGATAAAGGGCCTGATAACATTGATGCACAAAAACTCAAACAAAACAAACAAAAACAAACAAACAACTTAACAAAAACAAACAAACTTTTGTTTGTTTAACAAAAACAGACAAACAAACAAACAAAAATTCCAGTCAAAAAATGAAAAGCTCATGCCTGTAATCTCAGCTACCTGGGAAGCTGAGGCTGGAGATTGTTTGAGTCTGTGGACCCTGGGCAACATGAGCCTATTTTCCACAGGCAAAAATATTGAGACCTAGTCTCAAAAAAAGTGGAGAACTATAATAATTTTTATATCTTTTTCATCTATTAGCGCTCTGTCCCCATGCTAAGGTAATTAATTTTTGAAGATGTTTTTAGTTTTGTCCTGGGAGGAAAATGCTTGGGATTGATATTCCTTAAGCTATTCCATCTATACAGAGGTAAGGTAAGGTAGACTTCCTTAGTTCAATAATAATACGGTGTCTCTATAATTAATGAAATGATAAAAATAGCTCTACAATTAATTACTATAATTAGTGTCATGAATCCACCTTTCTTGAATGTAACTCAGAAACTATGTGGCATTTGCATTTTTCATGGGTTTGACTTCTTTTTCTTTGGTTTGTCTCATTATATAACATCAGTCAACTTACACTTTTTAGTAGCTCACCAAGCTTCTGAATTTGAGATGACATTCTATCCAATATTATCTTTTTATTGTTATTGCCAAGGTATGCATTTGCATCTCAAATGCTTCATTGTAATAATTAGAATCAGTTCTTAAATGTGTATGTTTAACTCACTGCCTGGAAATGAAAGCAACTTTAATAGATTTCTAGATTTATAGCATATTGATCTATAATGAATTAATTTATCTCCCCCAAAAGAAAGAAATGATAAAAACAAAAATAAACCATTTAATTGTATAATTTTTTGTAAAAAATTTCAAAGAATCTAGACAAAATCAAGCTTCTTACAAAATAATTACAAATTTAGAATGCATTTACAGTAATATATATTTCATAAAAAATAAAAGCATTGATAGCAAACAACACTTGACATTAATCAAAATCAATGACTTTTAAGGTACTTACAGAAATTATAAAATTCTACTTGAAGTATAGAAAACTAAATAGAGAAGGATTAAATTATAAATTGTAAGCTTACAGTCTCTAAAGATATAGTATTAGTATTCAGTTCCTATAAAAATTCAAGTTTTCAGTTATTATTTTGAGTAACTTGATCATCAGATTAGATTGACTATCCATTACTGAAAACATGCAAGAATGTTAAATATATATCAAGATTTGCAATGAATGCAAGGAAATTTTAAAAATATGTTATTATAGCAGAAATTGAAAAAAACTATGAATAATGTTACAGAATAAGAAGCCAGGGAGAAAACCACACCTATATTTAAAATTGTTTTAACTGCATTAAAATATACCATGATATTTAGTGGTTAAAACTAAATATCATATATATTTTTTTATTTGTTCATAAATTTCTGGGTTGGTCTCATTCCTCTGGTCCACATGATATGAATGAATGTGTAGTGATGACTGGTAAATCCAAAATATACTCAATCACATGGTTTGAAGTTGGTTCCATTACGTTACCTGATTTCTCAGCTGAAGCTGATGAATGAGAATCTGGTTTGCCTTCTTCTGAATCTCTCTGCATAAATACTATGTTTTCTTATAAGTTTGGACCAGGGAGCTGAGTTTTCAGTGGTATATTCCCTAATGATGATAGAATCTGCAAATTTTTTAAAGTTCAATTTCAGAATTAAACAGTGTGACATCCCATTTCATTTCACTGTGAACTGCTCACAAGACCAGCTGAAATTCAGTAAGAGTGATTTCAGTCTCTCACCCCTGATGGGGGACTGGTGAGGTCCAAACAGAAGAGTTTATGGAAGGGAATAGTACTGTTGTCAATTCAGGATCATCATCTACCACAGTATCTTATTGGTGATTGTGTGTCATTGAGGGCTTTTTACTAAATTGCGGTGAGAACTTTCATAATCCCTTAGGGGGAGAAAAGAAATAAAGTTTTAGAATATTAGTTCTATATCAATAATGAAATATTATTAAGAATCAAAAACACAAATATAGATAAAAGAAAGTTTCACAAAAATGAACATGTGGCTGGTAAATATATGAATGGCACTGATTATCATGCAAATTCAAATTAAATCTAGAATGAAATTTATCTTTAATACTCACAAGATTGAACAACAAATCAGAAAATAGCACATATATACCAACTCATGATACAAGGTGTGAGAATGTCTGACTCTACATCTACTTTTTGTTGGGTTACTGTTTTTATCAAATGAATATTTTTGTTAGGTATCATTTAATTCCAACCAGAGGTTTGAACAAGGTGGCAAAAAAGGTACAATAAATTTGATTTTTTTTCAACTAGAGATTTGATGGGGTTTATAGTTCAAAAACTTTCTGACTTGAATTTCTTTTAGTTACTTATTCCAAAGATACACCAACTTGAATCACAAGACCTTCTTTATTTTCTTTCATTTCTACAGCTGAACCAACAATTCTTTTCTGTGCATATACATAACTTGCTGATATAATTTTGTCAAATATCACTAACTGAGGTCAATGAATACAGTACCTACTACTCTATTTTTTGATTTCTCCTGCAAATACTAGATATTCCTTTGTATATTATGTGTCTCTAAATTTTTTTACCCAATATTTTACCACTCTGTTATACAAATTTCTATCTTTCCAACTCCCAACTACTCTTTCCTCATTGCTCATTAAAATAATTCTGTACATATATTTTGGCAACTGAACTCAAGTTATAAGATAGAGATGATGAGAGATGGCTTAGCTGTAGAGGCTAAGGGCTGATTTGGAAGTAATGCCTATGTCCCTTGGCTTTTAAGATCTGCCATATTACCTCCACAAAATGCTTATTTACCTTTTACCCTCTAACCAGATAATTTTTTATTACCATTAGTTTTAAGAATTTTTTGTGTGCTTGGAATTTTTTGGCTTTTTGTTGTTTTGTTGTTGTTTATTTACCCTTTTATTGAAGGCCATGGATTTACTTGCTTTTTTTTTTTTTTTTTTTGTATAGAGTGATAGAGATAAAAGTGAATTTACCACTGATTCCAATGTTGATTTTTTTTGACAAGACCAAGTTCTTTTTTATTCTGGCTGAAGGTCACTAAGTCCAAAGGAACCGGGTCAGCTTTTGGTGACCATCACGAGCCAGTTTTTAGTGGGCAAAGGAAAATAAGAGTGGACAGGTAAGGTAACGGAGAGAAATGAAGCAGAACCACATTCGACGCCAGATGTTGGTGACTGAATACAAGGTCCAAGACAGAGATAACGAAAGAGATGACTTAATTGCAGAGGCTGAGGATTGATTTGGAAGTAATGAACTAAATGACAATGCGTTAACAAAAGAAAAGTGTATATATAGAGGATATAGAGCAAAGGCTTGGTAAATTTTAAAGGAAGACAAATGGTGAGGTACAATTAACATATTGGTTTTTGTGAGGTAATTGGAGGAAGGGGAGTTGCTTACAGTGGTTGCTGTCTCTTTAAGGAGGATTTTTTTAGGTAAATGTTTTGGAGGGGCAGCAGGCACTATTACATCTTTAAAGGAATTTAGTGCTAGATTTTATTTTTAGTCTGCCAGAGGTAATTAATGTAAAATGGAGTTGTTTTTTTTTTTTTTATTTTACTGCACTATCCCATTTAACTAGTAAATAGCTTTTTACACATATATATCCCACATATGTTGTGTGGTAAACATGATCAAGAACAAAACAATCATAAAAAACAGGATAATAATAAGTTTAAAAATCAAAAGTGATTATTTTTATGTGGAAAGGAAAATGCTAATGAGAAAATAATAAATGTTATGTTTCACCTCATTGTTCAGTAAATACATTCACAATCCTGAGTTAAATTGAATCGGATATCAGTCACTGGAGAATTGTTTGCAACTTATAAACATCCAGAATACCTTGAATTAACGTATATGTGAATGTACATATAATATATATGGCATGCATGATACAAGTATGTATATATGCATGCAAACATACACACATACATATGCTCACAAATGCACATTTTCATGCATATACCAGAATGTAGTAATGAAGATGTTCTATTATTTTATTTTTGTTATTCATAACATCAAATTCACATTAGCATCAAAATGTAAACAACTTAGAAATATTAACAACTTATGTTTTTAATTATTTATTGCAAGATTGTATTTTTGCAAATGCTGGCAGAGTTCTTATAAATACAGCAAATGCATACTGCTACAAATTAATTCAATTGTCCATAAAAATAGCCACTAATACTTGAATAAAACAATTAAAGTGTTGCTGTGAATGCATGCTTTTTAACAAGCATGATAACTATTCCACAGGAGAACAAGAGGGAAGCTGAGAATACAAATACAGTGCTAAAAATATTTCAAGAACAGGTATGTGAGAAACTTGGAATCTATAATTCATCACATAAAAAAATAATTCCACTCAGAACTAAGTGTAAAAATTTGTTCTGTCAAGATCAGTTCTTGTAGTCAAAGTATAACAACAGCTATACTAAGTGGTGTCAGATATATGTTTCCTTCATTTGCTTCACATTTTGATTTTTAAAAATTTGAAAAGATTGCTTGATTTGATAGATAAATAGGGGCACTGGCAGGCATAAAAAAAGAAAAATTTTTAAAAAAGAAAAACAATTAGTTCTCCTTTTTCCTTGTGGTCTTAATCCTATAATGCAGTTTAAATTCTTTTGATTGGTGAGATTGATACTTGTGAAGTCAACAGTAGAATAACAATAAAAGAAGCAACATTAAAAAGACAGATAATAGCAAATATTGGTGAGAATGTAGAAAAACTGAAATGCCAAATATAATTGATAGGAGTATAAATTGGAATCATTTTTTGAAAATCTGTATAACATGATCTAGTGTAGCTGAGCAGACATATTTTGAGCTATAGTTAGGAACATCTTTTAGGTTTGTGTTCAACATATATGCAAGTGTATGTACACATTTATGCAGACAAAACTCTAATAATACAATAATGTTTGTAATAGCTTTAATCATCATAATCTCATTGGGGACAACCCAAATTTCTACCATCAAAAGAGTGATTAATTAATAATGCCAGATTCACAAAATGGAATGCTGAGTTTGGGGCCAGTCAATCAACAGGAGTGTAACCAAAATAAATAAATAGATAGATAGATAGATAGATAGATAGATAGATAGATAGATAGATAGATAGATAGATAGATAGATAGATAGATAGATAGATAGATAGATAGATAGATAGATAGATAGATAGATAGATAGATAGATAGATAGATAGATAGATAGATAGATAGATAGATAGATAGATAGATAGATAGATAAAAATAAAAAAAATCTCAGGTCCTTAAAACAATATCGTGCATTACATTAGACGTCAAGATACATAATATATGATTTCACTTAATATATTATCATAAAACAAAAGCAAAGCCATTATAAGTTGTTAGTAGTACTAGTTAATCTTAGGGAAAAAGAGAGTAAGACTGGAAGCAGAATTAAAGATATTCTTGATTTTCATATTAAATACTTGCATGAATCACATTATGATATTTTGTGAAACTGAACTTTATGATAAATAGAATTTATATATATATATATGCTGTTCTTCATTTAAGAATTGTTTTGTTGTTTTTAATGTTAGCACTAGGAACTGCCTTATTAGTACAGTAGGCAGCACTCAATTTCATAATATCAGCACTAGAGAAATTAGCATTAGCGTAATTTTCTGATCATTTGTGGTAATACCTTTGCTCCCTCAACTTACTTATGTCACCAGATATCCAGAAATATTTAGAATTTCTTCATTAAATCCTTTAAGGGAATAATACGTAAGTGTGATGAAACAGGATGACATGTGGTACTAGTCTTTAAAACTAAATGACACTTTCATTCAGATATTCTGCAATTCATCAAGCTTACCATTTAACAGTGGTGTCACACTGTGTGTTATCCGTCACCACTTGGACTCATTTTCTCATCTTTAAGAGAGAGTTATAAAGAGCTTTCTTTTTCTACATGTGTTTACAATGTAACCAAGATGTCAGAGAATAGATTAACTCATTTTATCTTTACAAATACCTTATATGGAATATCCTGTTCTTTATTTTAAAGCTGAGGACTATGAATTATAAAGAGCAAGGGAATGTTCTCAAAGTCATGGAATTAAAAACTAGTGTGATTAGGAAGAAATCTTGGGGTTAACAAGTTGCCTGCCCATCAAATCAGAGAACTGTCAGCATTCTGCCTGGGAGAATGTTCTTCAGCAATTATGGAAGCTTAATGAGTTCTTACCTGGATTGTGGAGGCGCTGGTGCTTGGTGAACTCTGGAGTGAGGGGAGGGGGGAACTCGGGAGTGCAATTAGGCAGTAATGAATGGCTGCTTATTGTCTTCAGAATCTGGTTCCTTAGGATGCTCAGTTTCCTTTGACTTCAACCACATCTGAGAACCTAGGTGTGTGTGTATGTGTGTGTGTGTGTGTGTGTTAATGTTTACTTTAACTTAATTTTCAGCATTGGATATTCCATGGACTCTATGCCATTTATGAAAATTCCAATTTTGTTTTGTTTTCTTTTGCTTTTTTGCAGGTCAGATCCATCCATGAATCATTTTTCAGCTTTACTACTTAGTAAGTAACTATTTTAGGAAAATCACAATGGAAGGCTTCATTGCTTAGCAACCATGTGTACTCCCTACCTTGTAGCCCGAGGCCACTGGTGGTAGGTAGTGTTCCTTGGGACTGGGGCTTCAGAGACTTCTTCTTCCATAATATGTTTTAGCAGATCTCCCCATGTCCCCTGTCACATAGCCACACTAATTAGGCCTTACAAAGGGATAGAGCTACAGGAAGCTTCCACATAGGACACACAGTAGAAGAATCCAGGTAGTTGGACCCCTGAGGTCTTCTCACATGTTCATATTTAATTTGCCAGGCTGGTCCTGCTTGGAAAACAGTAGAACATAGAAAGAAATGTAGGTCAGACAATAAGATATCCCGTTGTTAGAATAGAAAATGATTGCTTTCTGGCAGAACTTCACTTAAGATACAATGTCTTTTTCTAGTAGGGCATGATGTCCACATTTTTTTTTTGCTGTTATAAATTTAGCAGCCTTAGACTATATATTTTTTATCTTTTTTTATGACTTAAGCTGCAGTCATATCAGTTTCCCCCATTCTTCAGCTTTGTGTCTCTCAAAGTTCAGGGTCCTAAAAAATCTCAGCAGCCAAGTTAATGAGTTGATTTGTACTTTATTGCTTGGTGGTGATAGGTTTACACTCCAGCACTGGGTAGACTTCTCATATGTCATCTCTTGCAACTAAATCCCATGCTTTGTAGTGACTGATGCTTTCAATGGACAGCGGTCACTAAGACCAGTTGGAACAAAACAAATTCATGCTTAGCTCTTAGCAATCATAGACTACATATCACTCAACCTTGTTAGTAAATGACCCAATCAACGTTCTGATTATGCAGGATCTGAAGTTAATCTTGCTTCTTTGATGCAACATGGGTTCATGAATCTGTCTCCCTCTTCAATCTAAATCTCCTATATTATAGAAATAAATTCTTGGAGGCTGCCTTATTTGCAAACTGTTCTTTCCTGATGAACTAATCTGTGACTAAAAGGCAGAACCATTTGTCCATATAGAAAGGTCATGTCCAACCCTTTAACAGAGACCTCAGATGATGGAGATACAGGACCTGGATAGGTAGTCTCAAATTTTAGCATTTATTCACAGTAAGTGGGAGATGATATGTGTTACGAATGTGGGGAAAGTATATAAAACACAGTATAGTAAAACCAAGTATAGACTGAACTTGAACACAAGGGAGAATGAGGTTAATCAGACTCAAGAGGAGAAAAGGTTTTCTGTTAATACTTCCTGTGGTTAAGGATATAAACAGAGTGATTGGGATCAGAAAACATGTTAGAATTCCTTAGTGATCAACTCTTTGACTCTGGGTAAATTATTTAATTTCTCTGAGTCCCAGTGTGCTCTTTTATAGAATATGGAATACATGTTTATAGTAAAAAGCAGATTTTCTTAACAAATGTTTTTAGATTAAGTTAAAGCAATTTATATAGCCCATAGCAAGATGTCTAGTCCATAATAAGTGGTCAGAAAATGTTAGCTAAATAAATAGAAAAATAGTTATATGATATGCTTATAAAAGGAGTATAATAGAGATAAGCAGATATAATGAGCAGCAGGGGTGTAAAATATGAGTGTGAACGTTTCTCAGTTATACTTGGCAATTAGAACTCCCATTATGGGAAAGTTTATTGATTATGCTAGCTGTTGAAGAGATAATAGGAAGGGAGGATACAAATTGATAAAACATTAGCCATGTTATGCCATGTTGCTTAGGATTAGGGAGAGAATAAGGTATGGAAAAGAATATTCAATATATGTAGACAGCATTTCACTGCTATTCTGGCATTGAGGAAGTAAATGTGGTGTCTGACCTAAAACAAACAAACAAAACAAAACAAAAAAACCAAGTAAACAATGTTCTTGTCAGCAGTTCTCTCAACTTTTCAGATAGAGATGTTATATCATAGAAAGACATAACCCAGAGCCTCTGACTAGTTAGAATCCTGACAATAATAACCTGCCAACTAACAAGGGCCAGAGCTGTATGTTTGCTGTATAGCATGGTGCGTAAGCAGAAAATAATTCTTTTTCACTTTTATTATATTTACTCAACAAATGTTCAAGTTGTTTTGACTGAGTAGAGATATATTGGATGAAACATGGGAGATTAACAGTCTGTAGATTTTCCTGAGAAATACATGTGTGTGTTTTGTGCGAACACACACACACACATTTATGTGTATCACTCTGGTGGCTTCTATCTCATTTGAAACACTATTAGCTGGTGCTCACATTACTGAAGGAATGCTTAATTTTTTGTAGAGGGGCTGAGAATTTTTTCCAGGGGAAATTCCATTAAAATTGGTCTTAGAAGTTAACTGGAAATACATAAGAAAAAAGACAACAAAGTTTATTTCAGGAAAAGAGAACAAGAATATTGAGTTTAAAGATGGAAAGCAGTTTTTCAATTGAATAATATTTGAATAATCACATGGGCGCATACTGAAGATGTTTTCATGTGATTATTTACAAATCAGAGATATTTTCAAGTGTTTTGGTTACCTTTTAGACATTTGTATATTTTATTGTTATGAAAATTTGAAACAAAATGCTATAAACTTGCCAGTTTTGTACCTAACTGCATCCACAATGGAGTTATGAGTCAATGAAAAATTAGACATTCAAAAATAAATAATTACTGTAGATTGCATATATGTATTTGATGGTTCAACACTATATTAAACTATTCATTTTCTGAAACCCAAAATAGAAATCTTAAGACAAATCATTAACAATAAGGAAGGGAATATTTATTTGAACAGACTCATTTTTCATTGTCTTTTGTCCCTACACACCCACACACATACACAAGCACACACACACAAACATACACATCTACTCTATAAATATAGAGTTATATTTATTTACTGTACATCATTGATAAGTTCATGGAAACTATAGCATTAAGTGAAAGGTATAACAAAACCAGATCCTCCAAGATTATCATAATATTAATGAGGAAAAGAAATCCCCAATGATAATGAACAAAACACCGTGTTCTAGGACCTGCCCCTTTGAGCAACCACAAAATAGGGTTTATATAGGTTAAAGGTAAAATTTAGAACTGGGGGTTTTTGAGAACAGAAATACAAATGTTAACTTATTCATTCTGTCCTATCTTATTCAGGTTCCTATACTGCTAGAGTTCTTGGGCTATAATTGAAATAGAAATCCTCAATTATTTGTGATGTGCAGTTAAAAATTTCTGACTACTTTAACTAAATGTTATCACACCACTGAAATATTAACTATCATGTTTTACAAAAGCAAAATTAAAATACAAGTGAGGCGACAGGTTCATGCAAATTTAAATATTTATTTCAATAGATTATAATTTTTACTCTTTGTGGAGAGAAATCACACACATTGAGATCAGAAACCTTAATTGAGAATCTAATCAATCAAAAACATTCTTTCTTTTGTCTCCATATTCTCTTTATATCTGTCTTTTTAACCTATTTTTAGCGTTTAGGAAGTTAATATTACTCAGTCAATAATTTTCAGATCACAGAAAGCCCTGTCTGAAACTAGTGAATTGTCTCTGAACATGCTTCTGTGTTATTTTTGCCACTATTAGTGGATATTGGTATGGTGTAGAGTGACTTGGGAATGAAGAATGAACAGAGATTTACTAGTTCTTGAGATGTGTAGCATTTCACAATTTCTCAGAAAGCAATTGTTTTAAATGAATCCAATTGGCTATAGACCTAGTCAGTTAAATTATTTTAATAAACATGGACTATACAACTTGCAGTTTGGTGTATTATTTCTCTTCACATTTTGAATATTTCATTCTACTTTTCTTGCTCATAATATATTTGAAGACAAGTCAGCTGAAGTCTTATCTTTGTTCCCCTACAGTAAGGAGTGTTTTTCTTCTGACTTCTTTCAGAATTTTTCTGAAATATTTGAGTTTCTCTGTTTGAAGATGAAATGCTTCCTCATAGGTTATTTTGGCAGTCTTCCTGCTGGTGTTCTCTGAACTTCCTGGATCTTTGGTTAGTGTTTGACACTAATTTGAAGTAAATCCTCAGTCATTAGTGTTTCAACTATTTCTTCTGTTCTTTTCTCACTTTCTTCTCCTAGTTTTCCTTTTTCCTGTATGCTACACCTTTGTAGTACCCCTACACTTTTTGAATAATTTCTTTTGGCTTAATTATTCTCTGTTTTGCAGTTGTGGGGGTTTTCTATTTAATATTCTCAATCTAAAAGATTCTTTGCTTAGCTGTGTCCTGTCCTCTTTAAGTTCATATGAGGCACTCTTTATTTCTCTTACAGTGTTTTTAAAATCTCTAACAATTCTTTCTTGGGATTTTCATCTCTCAGCTAATATTCCTCATTTATTTTTGCATGCCATTCACTTATCTCATTAGAGCTCTAGCATATTAAACATAGTTGATTTTAAATTCCTAATCTGATTGTTCCAACATATCACCATGTCTGTGTCTGATGCTTTGTCTCTTCAAATCACGTTTATTTGCTTGCTTTATAGTTGAGGCAAGGGGAGAAGGAAAAATGGCTCTGTGATTAGACCTCAGTCTTTTCATGATATGTGCTCCTGGAGCAGAAATTTTACAGGTGCTTCTCTTATTTTCTCCCCCACTTAGGTGGCAGAGAGTAGCTAAGGAGAGCTGAACTCAGGAGTTTCCCTTCCCAAGGAGAGTTAGACTGGTTAACTGCTATTCATCTGTGGTCCAATGTCTCGCACAAGAATAGTGTGCACTTGGGTGTTTCAAGATGGTTCCTTTTGCTCTTTCAATGGAGAAATATCTGAGCTTTCCTACAATACAAAATGGAAATACAGTGGAATCCCTAAAGGTAAATCTCACAGTGTTGTGAATTCCCTTGAGGTTTTAATCACTGACTGGTCTACTCTGAGCCTCCAGCACTTTGTCTCGAGGGTCCAGCTTTTCCTGTGCTCACACTGTTTCCCCCCAGGGTTTCTGCTCAGAAGCTTCTATCCCATAAAGTCACAGTGTTCACCTGTCATGCTTTTTAGACTTGGGAACAGCAATTTGAAGAGCGGCCGATCATTCAGTGATATTTGCTTGTTCTTTGAACAGAGTGGTGACTTTCAGCTTCGTATGCTTGGAACTAGAAACAAGAAATCCCTTTATAAAACTTTTCTGACCAGCTAGTTTTTCTTGCACTAGGGCTAAAGTTTTAAGTGGGGTAAGACCTCTGAAGGAACAATGAATGTGGACACAGTTCCATCTGTGACTACAACAGATGTCAGCTTTACTCCTTTATTGCAAAACATAATTTTAGATTTTCTTGTATTTTCAAACAGAGATGTTAACATATGGGTAATTGTCAGAGTACTGGGTGAAGATCAAGGTTTCTGTGTCAACTCTTTTCTTTCTTGGAACGATTGTGGGTATAACTCATAACCTTGCTGGCCTCACATTGTTCCTAGAGAAAAGCAGAATTGTTATGTGGTTCTGCGTGACTGTTTTGAGGATGAAATAAAATAACTTAACTAGAGGTACTTTGAAATCTGTGAGGATCTAAAGAAATGTTATGACTCCATTTTGGGAATTGTGTTATAAATGACATGAATATTTTCAAACACCCATCTATTAAACACAATCCTGCATTTAATCCTGGATAGTTCAATATAATGTCCATTGACATTCTTTGATTTATACATTATATGCAAAGCTTTGCAAATGTTTAAATGTAGCTAGTCAAACTTCAAAGAAGTGGGACAGATTAAGTCATGATTTTTATAATTAGCAAGTTTATTCAAAAACACATCACTAATAAGAGACTTCTTATGTGATCTTCGACCAGAGATGGTCTTAAATGCTTCCGGTCAAGTTCTGATTCTGAAATCATTTTCATCTTGTGCCATTTTGTTTTCCAGAGCTTTTCTGAAAATAATCCCTCCTGACAGTACCCATCAAAGGAAATGATGCTGTTCCCTAAGTAGAAAGGACAGAGCTGTGTCTGCTGACCAGCCTTTACAAGTGCCAACAACATTTCTTCCTAAAGCACCTGCTGTTATACATCAGCCTTAGCCTGTAGAGAACACAGACAATGACAGCATTTTTTTTATTATTATCTCTTTACAGTGTGTGAAAGCAAGGTAATGAATTTTTATACAGACAGCATTAATTTATGATTTCCAGACAAGCACTTGCTTCCTTAACCTTTCAGACTCATGAATCGTAAATATTATTGGGGAAGTAAGAAAAGAAGTAGCTGCAGTAGAAAGTAATTGACACACAAACCAAGGAAAAGACTTGGCTTTGGAGGCACTTTCTGATTGAAAGCACTGGGTGTAAAGTAGAAAACAAGAAAGGCAAACAGAAAAAGAAAACTAGTTATGATGCACTTGTTCATCTTATTTTTTAATTTTTAATATATATTTTTAAAAATGATTGCACACATATATAATCACACACATATATGTATATGTATCGCCTCATTCATTGTCTACCCCGAGGTTCTCCCATCACCTTATCACCCATGAACCATTCAATCTCTTGTGCCCATCCCTCCCCCAATTTTATGCTCCTCCCCCTCTCTTGCTCTATGTTTCAGTTCTATTGACAGTTTTAAATTTTTCTTGTCCATTGTTTGTATGTTTTCCCTATATCTGTCATACAAGTGAGACCATCTGGTATTTCTCTCTTTTTTTTTTATGGCTTATTTCCACTAACATGATTCTTTCTAGCTCCATCCATGTTGCTATGAATGACAAAAGTTTGTCTTCTTTGATAGATGAATAATATTCCATTGTGCAAATATAACACATCTTTTTCAACCATTCATCACTTTTTGGACTTTTGGGTTGTTTCCATATCCTGGCTATTGTAAATAGTACTGTGATAAACATGCAAGTGTAGGTGTCCTTTTAAATTAGTGTTTCTCTTTTGGGCAGAGTCCCAGTAGTGGGATCACTGGATCTAATGGTAGTTCCATTTTCAGTAGTTTGAAGGTCCTCCGCACAGCCTTCCAAATTGGACCAATTTGGAATCCCACCAGTAGTGTGGTGGGATTTCTCTCTGTATCCACACCAACATTTGTAGTTGTCCATTTCTTTGATATGGGCCATTTTTACTGGTGTAAGATGGTATCTTACTGTGGTTTTGATATGCATTTCCCTGATTAATAATGGTGTTGAGCAATTTTTCATATGCTTATTGATCATGTGTATTTCCTCTGTGGAGAAGTGTCTTTTTAGTCTGTCTCTCCATTTTCTGAGTGGGCTTTTTGCTTTGTTCTTTTTAAATTGTATGAGTTCTTTGTGGATCTTTGTTATCAGGCTTGATCAGTTGTATGCAGGGCAATATTTTTCTCCCGTTTGGTTGGGTTTCTTTTTGTTGTGGTTATTGTCTCTTTTGCTATACAGAAGCTTTTTAATTTTTTAAATCAAATTTTTAATTTGATGTAGTCCCAGCTGTTTATGTTTTACTTCATTTTTTTATGTTTTTTTAATTTTTTAATTATTTTTTATTTATATGTAAATTTCACATCTTTGCAATCCCAGGGATTTGCCCCCGCTTCCCCCCTCCCCCTTTCCCTTCTGTCCATTGTTGTGTGCTTCAGTTTGGTGCTCAGCCTGTTTTGTCTTTTCCTCATGACTTTTATTTATTTATTTATTTATTTATTTATTTTTCTTCAATATGTCCCATATATTAGTGAGACCATTTGACTTCTGTCTTTCCCTTTTTGACTTGTTTCTGCTAGTATGATTTCTTCTAATTACATCCATGTTGTCAAGAAGTCGTCTAATTTGTCATTCTTAATTGATGAGTAGTATTCTATTGTGTATAAATACCACATTTTTTTCAACCAGTCATCTGCTTTGGGACACTTGTTTGCTTCCATGTCCTTGCAATTATAAATAGTGCTGTGGTAAACATTCGGGCACAGGTGTCCCTTTGTACCCACATTGAGGTCTCTTTTGGGTAGATTCCCAAGAGAGCAATTGCTGGGTCAAATGGTAGATCCATTTTCATTAATTTGAGGGTCCTTCACACACCTTATAGAGGTTGGACCAGTTTACACTCCCACCAGCAGTGTAAGAGTGTTCCTCTCTCTCCACATCCTCACCAGCACTTGTTATTACTTGTTCTTTGAATGTGGGCCATTCTTACTGGTGTAAGGTGGTATCTCATTGTGGTTTTGATTTGCATTTCCCTTATTGCTAGTGATAATGGACAATTTTTCATGTGACTGTTGGCCATTTGTACCTCCTCTTTGGAGAAGTGTCTTTTTAGTTCTCTCCATTTTTTGATTGGGCCTTTTATTTTGCTTTTGTTTAGTTGTGTGAGTTCTTTGTGGATCTTCATTATTAAACCCTTATCACTATTGTGAGTGCAAAATTTTTTTCCCATTCGGTTGGGCTTCTTTTGGTTTTTTGTTGTTGTTGTTGTTGTTGTTGTTTCTTTTGCTGTACAGAAGCTTTTTAGTTTGATATAGTCCCATCTGTTTATGTTTCCTTCATTTTTTTTGCCATCTGTAGATGCTTCCAGAAAGGGATTTCTGAACTGTAATTCCTGAAGGGTTCTACCCAAGTTTTCCTCTATGTATTTTATGGTTTCAGGTCTGACCTCTAAGTCTTTTATCCATTTTGAGTTGCTTTTTGTACATGGTGTGAGGGAGCTGTCTTGGTCCATTTTCTTGCATATCTTAGTCCAATTTTCCCAGCACCATTTATTGAATAGGCTATCTTTGTTCCAGTGTAAGTTTTTCACTCCATTGTCAAAGATTAGTTGACTGTACATGTGTGGTTTTATTTCAGGGCATTCAATTCTGTTCCATTGGTGTGAACGTCTGTTTTTGTACCAGTACCAAGCTGTTTTAAGTATTATGGCTTTGTAGTATAGTTTGAAGTTTGGAATTGTAATACCTCCATTCTCTATTTTTCTGGTCAGGAGGTTTTTTGATATTCTAGGCCTTTTATTATTCCATATGAATTTCATTGATTTTTGTTCTATCTCTTTAAAAAATGTCATTGGGATTTTTATTGGGATTGCATTGAATCTGTAGATTGCCTTTGGTAAGATGGCCATTTTGATGATATTTATCCTTCCAATCCATGAGCAGGGAATGTCTTTCCAATTGACAAGCCCCTTGCAAAACTCACAAAGGAACAAAGAGAGAGAATTCAAATAAACAGAATCATAAATGAAAGAGGAGAAATTACAACTGACACTAAAGAAATCCAAAGGATAATAAGAGATTATTATGAACAACTATATGGAAACAAATACAATAAACTGGATGAGATGGATAGATTCTTAGAAAGATACAGCTCTCCAAAATTAAACAAGGAAGAAATAGAGAGCTTAAATAAACCAATCACAAGCAGTGAAATTGAAGAAGTCATCAAAACTCTACCTAAAAACAAGAGCCCAGGACCAGATGGCTTCACAAACGAGTTCTACCAGACATTCAAAGATGATGTAATGCCGGCGCTACTAAAACTATTTCAAAAAATAGAAAAAGAAGGAAAACTGCCAAACACATTCTATGAAGCAAACATCACACTCATACCAAAACCAAATAAGGACAGCTCCAAGAAAGAAAATAACAGTCCAATTTCCTTAATGAACATGTTCCTTAATGAACATGATGCAAAAATTTTAAACAAAATTTTGGCAAACCGAATCCAACGATGCATAAAAAACATTATACACCATGATCAAGTGGGATTTATCCCATGGGCACAAGGATGGTTCAACATCCGGAAATCAATTAACATAATACATCACATCAACAAAGAGAAAAGCAAAAATCACATGATAATATCAATAGATGCAGAGAAAGCATTCGACGAAGTCCAGCATCCATTTATGATAAAAGCCCTTGAAAAATTAGAGATTAAAGGAACATACCTCAACATAATAAAAGCCATCTATGACAAACCTACGGCAAACATTATCCTAAATGGGGAAAAACTAAAAACATT
>PVHY01008712.1:18072-60802 GCA_004024945.1 Uropsilus gracilis
CTCCCCATTACTCTTTAACGTTGTACTGGAAGTTCTAGCTAGGGCAATAAGGCAAGAGAAAGGCATAAAAGGGATACAAATAGGTAAAGAGGAACTGAAGCTATCATTATATGCAGATGACATGATTCTCTACATAGATGACCCCAAAAAATCCACAGAAAGATTGCTTGAAATAATAAACCAGTTCAGTAAGGTAGCTAGATACAAGATCATCACACAGAAGTCGGAAGCTTTCTTATATACAAAAAGTCAAAAAGAAGAAGAAGAAATTCGAAAAACCATCCCATTTACCATTGCACCAAAATAAATAAATAAATAAAATAAATACCTGGGAATAAACCTAACAAAAAACATGAAAGAACTCTACAAAGAAAACTTTAGAAAACTACTAAAAGAGATAGAAGAAGACATAAGGAAATAGAAAGACATTTATTTAATTTTTTAAGCATCAAAAGAAGTGCCCTGAAAGGGGTTTTGAAGTGTAAATCTTGGAGTATTTGGCTCAAATTGTCCTCTATGTATTTTATGGTTTCAGGTCGTACATCCAGGTCTTTTATGTACTTTGAGTGTTTTTTGTACATGGTATGACAGAGTTGACACTAATACCAAAACAAAATAGAGATAGCACAAAGAAAGAAAACTATAGGTCAACCTCCCTAATGAACACAGATGCAAAAATTCTAAACAAAATCAAAAGCAAATCAAATCCAACAATTCATATAATGGATTATCTGCCACAACAAAGTGGGATTCATCCCAGACATGCAGGGGTGGTTCAGTACCCAAAAATCAATCAACATACTCTATCACATCAATAAGGAGAAAACCAAAAACCATATGACCATATCAATAGATGCAGAAAATAGCATTTGATAAGTTTAGCATCCATTCATGATAATTCCACTGAAAAAATCAGAATAAAAGGAACATATCTCAACATAGTGAAAGCTGTTTATGACAAACCCACAGCAAACATCATCCTTACTGGGGAAAAACTAAAATCATTGCAGTCAAAATCTTGAACCAGGCAGAGATGTCCACTCTCACCACTTCTTTTCAACATGGC
Source organism: Uropsilus gracilis (assembly GCA_004024945.1). Lineage (NCBI taxonomy): Eukaryota > Metazoa > Chordata > Mammalia > Eulipotyphla > Talpidae > Uropsilus > Uropsilus gracilis. The sequence continues at coordinate 19,139 of PVHY01008712.1, forward strand.
ATTGGAAATTCTAGCTTGGACAATAAGGCAAGAAAAATACATAATAGGAATACAAATAGGAAATGAAATAAAACTATAATTATATTCAGTAAAACCATAATTATATGCAGATAGTATACTTATATTGAGTGCCAAAAAAAAATCCACAGAAAAGCTAATTAAATAATAAACCAGTTCAGTAAGGTAGTCGGATACAAAAATCAACACACAAAAATTAGTGACCTTCCTTTATTCAAAAAAATCAGTCAGAAGAAGAACAGATAAACAAAGCTCCATTTACCATTGAATCAAAGGAAATTAAATATCTGGGAATAAACCTAACAAAAGATGTGAAAGAGTTATACAAAGAAAACTATAAAACATTCTTAAAAGAAATAGAAGAAAACATTAATTAACAAATGGAAAGATATTCCTTGCTCATGGATTGAGAGAAGTAGTATTATCAAAATGGTCATCCTACTAAAAGCTATCTACAGATTCACTGCAATTCCAATAAATTTTTCAATGATGTTCCTTAAAGAGATAGAACAAAATTTACTGAAATTCATATGGAATAACAATAGAACCTGAATATTCAAAACTCTCTTGACCAAAAGAAGAGAGAATGCAATGGAATGGGATGTAAGTATTACAATCCCAGCCTTCAAATTATACCACAAAGCCATAATAATTAAAACAGTATGCTGGAACAATAATTGACAATCAGACCAATGCAACAGTATTGAGTCCCTGAAATAGAGCTACACATGAATGGTCAATTAATTTTTGTCAAAGGGGGAAAAGACATATGTAAAGAGCCAGGCACAGAGTTGCAAGAAAGGACGAATGAGGGAGATTGACATAGTCAAAGACTACAGGCTATTAGAAGCATGGCTGGTAGCAAACATTAAGGTAAATTACTAGACCTTTTATAGAGGGGGAAAAGGCAGAAAAGGGGAAAAAGGTGGTCAAGAGAATGTTTTATGACTACTTAACTAAGGAAGGCTTATGGCTAGGGTACAATAACATTGGGCAAAACATTAGTTTTTGTGAGATAATGGCGGGCAGGAGATTTACCTAAAAATTTGTTGGTCACTCCTAAGGAATGTTAAGTAAACATTGGAAGAATGGAGAAGCTGCTCTTTGCTCTCCAGATGTCTATCATGTTAGTCCTGTCTTCAATGTTTTGAATCTAGATAAGAAAGTGAAATGAAGTATTCCTCATTTTGCAGTATGAGTCCAGTCCAGTCTCTGACAGACATACACTGGAACAGGGAAAGCCTCTTCAATAAATAGTGCTGGGAAAATTGAACCACTACATGTTCATCTTTTTAATACATCTTCATCTTTTTCACCCATTAATTTTCAAATCATTTAATTTTTAAAGATAAAATTATATTTAAGAACCATATTCTACTTAGCCATACAAACTAATTCTACTGTATAGATTTTACCCTCTCTGGTGAACACTTAGAGAGGTAAAAAAAAATTCAAGATTTCAATCTCAGTCTTAGACATGGGATGATGTCACCTTCCACACACAATGTTTTATGCAAATAATGTTGGTTTTATTTATATACTTTCTGAGTTAAAACTGACCCCAATCAAATTGCTGATCATGCCCCACATCTCAAATACTTTATCAATCTGTCCTGTCTTTTTCTCTTTGAAGTGCTTTGAGGGTGCTTAGACCTCATGCTCAAAATTAGAATTAGATGTCTCTTCATGAAAGTCCTCACTTTCTTTGTTCTTTTTATTATGTTCTAAACGTATGTCAGTTTTCCTCTTCAGAATTCCTTTGGGTTTGTGAATGAATTTCCAGGCCCTGTTTCTATCTCTTCCAATAAGTTCTCTTTGCTGTCACTTTAAATATCCAGTCTTAGTAAAGTTGAATAATTACTTAATTTTCATCTAAAGAAACAAGGTTAAATTTGGCCTCCCTTTGAAATAGGGAATGTTGTATTTATTTGTTTTCTTTTTATTTGAGTGTTGGAGCAGCAATGAAACTCCTATTGTAAAAAATATTCAACATTGTTAGTGCTGTTATTTTTGGCATTATTGATAAACCTGGCTCTATTGGCTTCTATAAAAAATAGATTTCTTTCCTTAATGATGACAGAAAAGAAATGAGAAAATGTCCCTGTGGTTATTCTCTTTTGTGATCAATATTTTAGAAAGTCAAGCTATATATTAAGGACTGAACTCATAGGGATCTAGCTATTCAGAGTGCTTACTGGGTTATTTTCCATGTGCCTCCGATTTCTTCTTGAATTGACATAGTCACTTTACTCTTCTGATTGTTATAACTTTCTGAAGCTATCTTTGTGTTGACTTTGTTGTAAAATCAAGGGAGGGATGAGTGTAAGAAATCAAGATGATGGTTTCCAGGTGACATAGTGGTGGGGAAAGCTCAGGTATACAATGGTGTGTGTGTGTGTGTATATATATATATATATATATATATATATATATATATATATAATCAATAAAAAATAAATTAAACAATGTTCAGTGAAATATAGACACATTACTTTTGTGTATGTTTCACTTAAGTTTCTACTTTTATAGTTAAACTGCCCATTTCATTACTAAAACCATTGGCAGAAAATTTTGATCTCAGTTCTTGTAAATGTCCCATCTTTTTCCTCATATTTGCAGAAAACTTAGACTAAACATTTTGTTTCTTTTCAAATGATTTTGTACAAATCTCCTGACGAATTTTGCACTTCCATCATAACACACAGTGAATATTCCTCAAGTCACTTGTTTGGTTCAGACAAATTCAGAATGAACTTTTAGGATTTAAAAGGTTATGATGATAATTTATTGGATATGTTGAACAAAACAAGGTACAGTAGACTTGATGTAACTATTGAAATTACTTTCCTATATTTCTCTTTCTGCTAAATCTCCTTTCATCTGGTCTTATGCCTGCAAACTATCCTTTACCTTCTCTTTATCCTGACCACAAGACACAGTGACACAATGTTACCTTTGGGTAAGTGGGAAGTTAAACAGACTGCAGTGATTCTGGTTCTTGCTGAACTTTAACCTTGGCTCACTCAGTCTTGCAGATTTCTAAGTTCCATGTTTGAGCTTGCATTAGAGAAGCATGGCTGAGCCCAAGGTGATCCTCACAGGGTGGGCACAGTGACATCTATATTAGGTTTGGCCTTCAGTTAGCACATATGCTCAGCAGAGTGAAACTAAATTCCTGCTGCTCTTCTTGGCCAGCAAGAAACAACTTTCTAATTGTCCACGACCCAAGTCTTAGTTCGGTTTCTTGCATGTATGTTTGCAATCCACATTTCTCTTTCTCCTTGGAACTATAATTCTTTTTTCATCCTGCTTTTATCCAACGGGGTGAATTGCAAGCTCCTTAATGCATTGAGAAAGTTCATTTAATGTGGCACAGACTAACTCTTTTGAATACCACATGTAAACAACCCAGGCTTCTATGACTGATTTACAAGTACTGTATAGGTGCTATAAATATAAATATGAGGATATTTCATTCATTGCTTATTTTTTCCCAAGCTTTTCCTCGACTCCATTTTCCTTTGTCTACGATATATTTTCTCAGTTTGTCCTTGATGTGAATGCTTGTTTATCTTCATGATTCAGTTATCATTTGTTAGCAAATCTTTCTGAAAATTCTGTATTTCTATCTCAGTTGGAGTCAGGAGATCCTCTAACGTCACACAAAAGTATACCAGATATAATTATATGATAGGGTTCATCATATTCTATTAGAAATATTTTATTATAGTGATATTCATTTTATTATGTGAAATGAAAAAGGATTTGTTTTTACATGATGATTATATACACACAGTTACATTTGTGGTTACTATGCTAAGGCTACTAAATAAATATTTGAATAAAAAGAGGACAATGTATCAAATACATCAAGAATGGAATACTGTTTTGTTCAATTGCCACACAGATCATTCAGTTTTACTGCAATCACAAAGAGCATAAAATTCTTTATAACCTAAAAAGACTTTATCTTCTACATAGATAATATTTTTGTGACTATACGTCATCTTTACCTGTTGCAACTCTCTGACTCTGTAAGCTTGTTACACTTGGCTTGTTTCCCTATTCTAGAAGCATGGTAAAAAAGCATCTTCTACTTGGAATAGGCTTCTCTCATGTCAGAGTAAGATTACTGACAAAAAAACAGATGCGTGGAAAAAATTCAGTCTTATTTGGCATATTGTCACTCTGGCTTACATTCTTTTATCATAAGAGTGTATTTAATTTACTCATGGAAGAAAGAATAATTAAAAGGTATCTATCTAAGATATGTGTTTACATATAATATACATATAATTAAAATATTTGTATAAACTTAATTTGTATGCATGATGACACATACTGACTTCTATGGTCTTTATAAACAAATACATCACCATTCTTCTCAAGGTCTTTCAACATTTCCAATCATTTTGGCATTAACTCAACACCAGAATTTCTTATTCAACTCCATACACTATCTCTTGTTTCAAACATATACTGACCGAAATATTAGTAGTTCACTGTGGCATTTCAGTTCACGTGTAGCTATAAGAATACAAACAAAGATGGAACAGAAACAGTAAAACTCACTAAAAGGAAAAAATGGGAAGTATATTAACAAAGGGAAAGAATGGGAAGTATACCTCAATCACTGACTGCTAACAATCCCAAAATTGTATTGGGCAAATAGCTCAAGCACACTTTTATTTTGAGATAGAGTCCTAGTTCACTTCTCTTTGTTAATTTCCACTGATCTCCCTGGGATTTTTCTTTATTGATATGGTCTTTTGCTTAGTCTGTCCTCAATCCCATTTGAAAAATGTTTTCTTAGGCTGATGGCATCTAGGCATTTTTGAAAATAACTAGAAAATAATTCCAGATTTAAAAAAATATTTTTGCTTATTATTTTGCTAATTTTATTACAACTTTGTTATAGCAGCAAAATCTATATTTAAGTTATATTTGATGTAATTATGAAAAATCTCAGTGACTTACAACTGACATTTTTTAGCAGTTGATTTAATTGATCTATTGATAAACATTTTGAAGCCTCCTTCTCAAGGAAATGTTGTCTATTGGTTTTAGCTGTTAGCACTTACATCTCATTTCAGAATCCAATTCAAAAGCCAACCCTTATTGATTAGAGTTCTTATTGATTGATTGATTGATTGATTGATTGATTGATTGAAAATTTGTTTATTTATTTATTTAGAGACTAGGTCTCACTTTGTTGCCCAGGCTACCATGGACACAAGGAATCCCCAGCTTCAGCCTCCCAGGTAGTTGGGATTACAGGCATCGGCCATGGTGCCCGACAGCTTTTTTGAGACCAGGTCTTACTGTGTTGCTCCAGGTAGTCTCCAACCTGGAAACTCAAGCGATCCTAAGCCTCTTGTCTCCCAGCACTAGAGTACCACCATGCCCAGCTTAGAATTCTTAGTTTTTAAGGTAGGGGGAAAAGAGCAGCAGCGGTGATACAAATAGGTGCTGTGACTTAACTGACTTCTGTTTTAAGTTTGTATAATTGGCAGCTTGGAGAACATTGCCCTGATGAAAATATATAAATCATGACATTAAACTCACATCAGTGGCTAAAGAAGCACATTTCTTAGGGAAGACTATCAAATGTGGAGGCAATCCAAGTTTTAATTGATCTGAAAATAGTTTAGTAGTATAATATTGAAAGGCTGCAACAACTCATCTTTCATTTCTCAGCTTTCTAGTCATTCAATAAATGTTTGTGGGGTGATTACTTAGTGTCAGTCACTTGATTAGTTTGTAGTTATATAGTCTTTGGCATTAATAATACAATTTTTCATAGTGGATGTACAGAAAATAGATAACAAGAAGGTTTTATATAATGTAATTTTGCAGTCATCCCAATCCAGGTAGGTTTCTCATTGGTTCTATCAGCTTAAAGGAGAATGTCAGAACCCTTGGCATTATCATCAAAGGACTTTTAATAAAAGAAACCAACCAGCAAAGAAATAGCCACTTGAGTTTTTCCCCTCCCTCCCCTCAGTTTTTCCACTATCATCCCCTCCCAGGACCAAGTTTGTCTACTTATTTATGCATACACCCAGTGAGCCCATTATTTGAAAGCATGGGGAGAGCACAATACCACAGATGCTGGTCTGATGATGGCAACATTGTGTGACAAACAGATGACTCTACAAGTGTGATTTCTGCTGTGAAAGGCTACCTATATGCAATCTAGAAGTGTGTGGGAAATGCCAAAACTTAAGATATGTGGTAAAAAATTTATTTACACTTATGAATATCATGAGTAACTTAGGAGTAACTGGAGTAACTTAGGAGGAGTAAATCTGAAAGGCAAAAGAACTAGAAGTATTTTGAGGATCAATTTATGAAAGTTTGCATTGTATTTTATTATTGTCCCTAAAGCTAACTATGTATAATATTCAAATAGACTGATTTATAATTTATTACTTAAGTTTGGATTAAATTTGATATTTTGTCCCTAACTTGTAAAAATTAACTTACTGAATTGCATTTAGTGATGACAACTTAAATTTTACATTGGACTAAGAAAATAAGGAAATGTCAACAATTAAAGACATAAAAAAAATTGCATGCCATATGGTATCTATTATAATAATAAATTAATTATTCAACTTGTTCCAGGGTAAATTTTTTGGATTTATGAAATAACATTTTGTATTGACACCCTATATTAAATGTAGTCAGGAATACATCAATTAATATATGAATATATGTAAATCATCTTAACATATGAATTAATGAACACTGGATAGCATATTTACTGAAGATTAACTTGTAGATATATTAAAGTATATTTCTGGAACATCAAGTATATTTGTCTCCATATATAGTGCATATAATACTCTATATATTTGTGTTTATTTATAGATATAAGTAAATGAACTATGAGGTATATAATATACAGGGACTCTGCTGCAGTTAACTATAGTGTGCTAATAATGCCCAAAAATGAGGAATATGGGAACAGCTTTCCAACTAATTAGGGTTATGAACATATATTATCAACAAAGTGCATGGACTTTAATTTCCTTTTTCTTTTTTTTTAACATCAAATAATTTATTTAAATATAAACTTCACATCTTTGTAATTACTGGGATTCAACCCCCCACCCTCCCTGATCATTCCCCCTCTGTCCCACTCCCTCCCCACCTGGAGTTGTGTACTTCAATTTGGTTGTTAACTTTTTTGTTGTTGTTGTTGTTGACTTTTCTTCATAGCTTTTTGTTTATCTTCCCCAAGTCCCATATAATAGTGAAACCATTTGGTGTCTGTCTTTATCTTTTTGACTTGTTTCTGCTAATATGATTTCTTCTAGGTGTGTCCATGTTATCATAAATTCATCTAATTTCTCATTTTTAATTGATGAGTAAAATTCCGTTGTGCATATATACCACACCTTTTTCATCTATTCATCTGTTTTGAGACATTTGGGTTGTTTCTATGTCCTTGCAGTTATAAATAGTGCTGCAATAAACATGCAGGCACAGGTGTCTCTTTGTACCCATACTCAGGTCTCCTTTGGGTAGATTCGCAGAAGAGTGATTGCTGAGTCAAAGAGTAATTCCATTTTCATTAGTTTGAGGGTCCTCCACACCACTTTCTATAGTGACTGGACCAGTTTACTTTTCCACCAGCAGTGTAAGAGTGTTCCTTTCTCTTCACATCCACGCCAGCACTTGTTGTTGCCTGTTTTTTTTTTTTTTTTTTTTTTTAATGTGGGCCATTCTCACTGGTGTAAGGTGGTATCTCATTGTGGTTTTGATTTTCATTCCCCTCATTGCTAGTGACACTGAAAAATTTTTCTTGTGCCTGTTGGCCATATGTATTTCCTATTTGGAGAAGTGTCTTTTTAGTTATTCTCCCCATTTTTTGATTGAAAGAACTATACAAAGAAAACTTTAAAACATTACTAAAAGAGATAGAGGAAGACATAAGGAAATGGAAAGACATCCCCTGCTCATGGAATGGAAGAATTAACATCATCAAAATGACCATCCTTCCCAAAGCAATACAGATTCAATGTAATCCCTATAAAAATTCCAACGACATTCTTTCAAGAGATAGAAAAACAATTACAGAAGTTCATATGGAATAGCAAAAGACCTCAAATATCAAAGAGCCTCCTAGCCAAAAAAAAAAAGAGAGAGAGAGAGAATTGAGGCCTAACTATTCCAGACTTGAAGTTATACTAAAGCCATAATAATTAAAACAGCATGGTACTGCTACAACAAGAGACAAGCAGACCAATGGAACAGAATTGAGTGCCTGGAAATAAAACCACACATGTATAGTCAACTAATATTCAACAAAGGAGGGAAAAAATTACATTGGAACAAAGATAGTCTTTTCAATAAACGGTGCTGGGAAAATTGGACTAAAATCCTTTTTCTTTCAAATTATAACTGCTACATTCCTACATAATCTAACTCAACATCTCTATATTATTTTTAATATCTTACCATCATATCATATATGTTACAAAATAGAGACATAGATGTGTTGGTTTAATGTCTCAATTAGAAATGAACTGGAGAAAATATTGAAACTATATCCTGGCAATCTATTCTAACGAAGAGGTTGTGTTTTCGTCTTTTAAGCTCTCTGGGTTTTTTCAAACTTATCTGTAAAAATTTAATTGCAATTAATATTAACTGAACTTCTATCTTTGAATATCTATGATGAGTATTGCAGGTGAATACAGTAATAGTAAGACTTTTAATATTAATGTTGTAAACCTTAGTAGAGTGGTAGAACATTTGATCAAATATACCTAAAATGTTATAAGAAGCATAATTACAAAGTGCTATAGCAAAGAAATATTTTCTGTGCAGGGGCTGTAACACAATCAAAATCATACCCCTAATGTAGGAGAAATAACATTACATTATTAAATGGCCAAGGGTCATATATATATATATGGTTCTACAAGTTCTAATATCTTCTACTCTGCTTCTTCTCTTTTCATTTCCTGAATGTCTTTAAAGAAAGACTTAAAAAATTCCAATAAAATATATTTTTATAATTTAAGTGGTTTTCAAACTTTATAATGAAGTGTAGAAATGCAAATAGATGGAGACTCATTCTTCTGTGGAAAAAAATGTAGATGTTTTTCACAGTGTTTAATCTGCTTACATTTAATTCTAACCAGCTGTTGTTCAAAATCCTCATCTAAACTCAATTCATTCTATAACTAATTTCACAGTTCTATTTTTATCCTAACCACCATAAAACTATACTTTTAATAAAAAAGACACTTCTGATATAAAATATATTGTTAAATACTAAAGATATTTTATAATTTATATTTGAATTACTGTTTAGCCTCCCTACTCTTAGAATTTAAAATAAGGTAGGACTTAAACCAAGACAAGAATTGAACATTACCATTAATATAACAAAGCTGCTTTTGGATTTATATTATGAAGGATATATACACATAACTCCAGAATTTCTTTCAAATTTGTACTTTTTTCCCTTTTATTGGGTTTCCTGAAAAAATCATCTATTTCTATTATCAATTTAATGGTTGCATTCTTTGTTAATAATTAAGAATAATTTATTTTTAATATTTTGTTTCTTATATTTACCTAATTAATTGAGTTTTAAAAATTGTTGTGTTAAGGTTGAAAAAATTCATTGATGAAGCAGATTTTAATGTTTATTCTAACTAGTAAATCTATATTTTTAATTGCCTCTAACATATGTTACTATATTTGCTTCCTAGGACTGCTGTAAAAAAAATGGTCACAAATCTTGTCACTTAAAATAACAGAAATTTTCACTTTATGGTGCTGCTGGGTGAATGTCCAAAATTGAGGTCAGTGAAATGGAATAATGTCAATAGGACCATGCTCTCTACAGAAACTCTAGGGGAGAATCTGTTCTTTGCATCTTAAAATTCTGGTGTCTACAGAATATATTGGGCTATGATGATAATCCTACTGTTTCAAAGCCATTATTTTGAATCTTTTTCTGCTCCATAGAAGTCTACTTTCTATATATCTAATCTACCTTTACCTTACATTGCATATATATGCAATGGCATTAAGTGATAATCAAGTATCTAGCCACATCTCAACATCCTTAATCACACCTGCAAAAACAATCCTTCAGAAAAGCAGTATATGGTAGTACTCACTGGTTTCAAGAATCAGGAGATGGATATTTTCTGGGAACGTATGCTCAGCTTACAACTTATGTATTTTCTCTATTATTTATTTTATGACCTACTTGTTTATATGGCTTATTTTTGCTAACATATATTGCAGAGAGAATGGAGCTGGGGACTCTGACTCATACTTGAGTCCTTCATCAGTGTCAATTTCTTTCAAGAAGTCCTTAGCCAAAGAAATTCAAAATTTTGCTTATTGATTATATGAATGTGTGATTATGAAATCTCAGCATTAATAAATCTATCACTTAACTTCATGTATTTGATTGTATTATTCAAATTTTCTGTTCTAATACTCCAATTTCCTTTGTTGTTTTGCTGCTACATTAAGTACCAGAGTATATCTTTAAGTCTGTTTTTTCTCCCTTCATTCTTGATTTTAAGAACATACAGTATCCATACCAGGATATTATAAAGTAGTTTTATATTAAATCAATAGCTCATTTACATGAACCTACTGGATATGACTACATTATATAGTATTACAATTGCTAACTTACATGACCATGTGAGTGAACTTTGTTGCTCTTAATTTTGGGCAATTATGAATAAAACTGCTGTATACATTATGATACAGATTTTGTTTTGAATATATTTTCAACTCATTTGTGTAAATACCTGAAACTGGAAACTTTGGGACATATGGTAAGTCTGTTTATAAAAAATAGCAAATAGCACACTATTTTCTAAAGGGGGGATTTAAATTCATAGCAACTACATGAATAGTTCCCTTGCTCTGCATGCTAGAGGAATTAATGTGTTTACCTTTTTTTTAATTTTTATTGCCATGATGATATGTATGTAGTACCCTTTTTTATGTTTGATTTTCATTTCCCTAAAAACTAATGCCAGCAAGTATGTCATAAGTTCATTTGTCATCTGATACTGTCTTTGGTGAAGCATCTGTTCAGTTATGTTTCCTGTTATTTTTTAGTTAGGCTGTTTTCCTTCAGATGAGTTTTCAGTGATATTTGTATAAATCTGATTAGTCCTTTATTAGACAGTTGGATAGCAATATTTTGTTCTAGTCTGTTGATTACCTTTTCACTTCTTAATGTCTTTAAATAAAGGATATAAAGATTCTGGTAAAGTTCAATTTACCAATTTCTGTGTATTATCATTTAGAGTCATACATAAAAATATGTTGCTAGACTAGGTCGTGTGGATATTTTTCAGTGTTTTCTTATGAAAGTTTTATACTGAAACTTAATGACCCATGTGACTAAATGATCATGTAAGGTGAGAGATCTTAAGCCAAGTTAGTTTCATTTTTTTATAAGGTCATCTGCTTGTTCTGGAACCCTAACCGAAAAAGCTATTTACTCTCTATTGAATTTTCTTTGCAGCATTTTTAGTTACCTTTCTACATTTGTGTTGTCTTTTCCTTGACTCTCTTTTTCATTCACTGCAAATGTGTGTCTATCCTTTAGCTAATACAGCTATCTTAATTATTATAATTCATAATAGATCCTGAAATCAAGAAGTGTGACTCCTCTAGATTTATTGTACATGTCTCTGCATGTGTGCGTGTTTTCTCAGATACTAATGGCTATTCTAGCTTCTTTGCCTTTCCAAATTCCTTTGCAAATTAGCTTGTTAAAAAACTCATAATAATGAAACAGCTGTCTGGGATGTGGATGTGGATTGTGTAATAACTATAGGTAAAATTGCAGAGTGAATGTCTTAACAATATTGACTTCTGATTCATTTATTTGTTTTATTGATTTATTGCATTAGTGTTTTGTAGTTATTCACATCAGATTCTGGGGAATTTTTATAGATTCATATCAAGTATTCATTTTATATGCATGGTTGTTGTTGTGTGTATGTTTATGTTAAAGATACTATATTTTAGAGCTCTTCTTAGGTTCACAGCAAAATTGAGAAGGAGCACTGACAATTCCCAGAGCCCCTCTGCCTTTGCACACATAATCTTTTCCATTATCAACTTCCTACATCTCAGTAGTTTGCATTTATTACAGTTTATGAACTGGTGGTGGCATGTCATTATCAAGCAAAGGGTTGGGTTAACTCTTAGTGTTTTATATTTTAAGGATTTCGGCAAATATACAGTGACACATACCTGCTATTTTAGTATCATACAGAACAGTTTCTCTGCCTTCAACACACCACAGCTGTATCTATTCATCTTACCCTTCCTCTAACCCTCTACTAACAATAGATCTTTTTTATTCTCTTCATAGTTTTGCCTATTTTGAATGTCACATATTTGGAATCATACAGCGTGGAACTTTACAAATTGTGTTGTTTCACTCATTCATATGCAGTCTATATCTTTTCATGTTTAACATCTCATTGCTTACACATGAAGGTTGATCCTGTAGGTCTGAACTACATATAGAGTTGTAAATCGATGTTACCTTAATAATGATGAAAAAGTTAAAAATTAAAAAACAAAAACTCTTAGAGTGAGCTGGGGCAAAGGGTACAGGGAAATCCCTTGGCCTTTCCTTCAATTTTCTTTTTCATCTGCAAAGGTAAATAGCAATAATTTTTCATGTCTTCTAAGTCTATTTTGGTGACAGATGATAAGTCACTCTAAATATCTGGGAAGAAAAATGATAGATAAAGGAGCATGCATAATAGAGTAAGGTTGTAAATAATGTTTAGAAACAGCAAAATTGGAAATGTATAAATACTTTTTAATGTGAATGCTTCAGTGGAACTTCAAACTCATTTTTATTTCACTTGGTGAATTGACAGTTACCTTCCTCACCTACAACAACTACAGGTCTCACAACCAGCATGTCTCATTAGATAGACCCCAGGGAGGGTGCTTGTGCTGGTTTATCCACTGTCATAAACACACTGAGCTTTCCACCTCTTACTGCTGTGAACAGCATGCTCCCCAGTCTAACTGCCAAAGTCAAAAAAATTAGTGACACTGAAAGTACCAGGGGAAAGCTTCTACTATCTAATTGTCTCCTAGAACACTGAGGAGGTCTGCATTTCAACCCTCTTCAGAAAGACACATAGGAAAAACCAGTGTGCTTAATTTCAATTCCATCACTTTTGTCTCCCTGATGTTAAGAATGCTAACAACATTTTGCAGTCAAATGCTCTACCACTGAGCTATACCTCCACGAACAACATTTTGTGTTGAGTGAGACTATATGAGGGTAGTTCTTACCCTTTTATACAACAATTGGATAAATTTTCAAGTATTTTGTGTTTCCTATAATACATAAAACAGCTTGTATTTAGAAAGTAGACAGAAAGGATGTGTAGTTACAATTGTTTATGTATTGTGTTGTATTTCCCTTGAATTGAATTGATAATACCATATCACTTGTTGACATGGAGAACATGAAAATCAACTTAATAATAAAATTAATTCAATGTAAAGACAAGCAATGGGAAGTTTATTTAACAATGATCTGCATCAGTAAGGATAATTCCTAGAATTAGTATAAATTAGTTAATCTCGTTCATGTCAAATTTATTATTTCAGTTTCTCTAAATTTGAATGAATGCTTACCAGATAGTCTACATAGTTGATATCCAAAATTTTAATCTTTCTGTTGTGGATTACATAATTTCCCTTTTCTTTTTCTTATTGTGTTTCCTCATTTATCTTTCTGAAGAATGTCTTCTAGAAGTCTTTAGGAAGTATAAAATGAGGTGTGGAAACCAATTTCAATTTAAATAATTTTATGGCTATATTTAAAAAATATTTGAATATTTCCTAGTTTTTGATTTCACATTATATATAGATTAAGATATTATTTCACTTAAATTTATATTTTTACTATGTTGAAACAGAATTTTTATAATCACCTTAATTTTAAAAGGTAATCCATTCAGGTGAGTGAGCTAGTTAGTTAAGTCTCTCACTCTTCTTAATGATGCTTTATTAATTATACAAATAAAATAATTTTGCCATTAAGTGATCAGACTAATTTTAATATCTTGCTGTTTATTTCACCTTATAAACCCAATATAATGAAGTTAACTGAAGTAATGGTATAATAAATGAACATTGTGGAACTTTATAAATGTGGGAAATCACATTAGACAAATCACTAAATAACTGAAGGAGAATGTAAAGAGAATTATAAGGAAAACTGACATGCATGAAAAAGGATTTACATAAATGAAGTAAAAAGGTTAATATTGTAATGTATTTTAAATATTAACTTATCTTATTTCATTGGATAATAGTGAATATATATTTTATAGTTATATTTTTAATTTTAAGTAAAGTCTAAAATATACATACCATATATTTTCCCCATAGACATAAACAAGAACATAACAGAATGGTAGTTTGAGAATATACATGCTTATACCAATGAAAAAGTCACTAAATTTTCTATGTTACAGTCAAAAATATTCAATGAACAATTAATTCATTACAGTGCAAGGCCATTAGATTAATTCATTTAAATCATTTTAGAATCTAAGGCATTTAGATAAATTATGATTTATTAAAATATAGACTTTCATGTTCAATCTCATTCTTTTATATGTCTAGTTAGATTCCTAAATAAGTACTAAAGTAATAAAATCTTTAATAGCTCTTTAATTTTTCAAAACTCAACTGACTTTTAAACATTTAATACATCCTCTAGTACAAAAAACAATCAGTATTACAAATATATATGTTAGCCTTACATGTATTTTATTTTTGCTTGTTCAACCAACTATGAATAAGATTCTTACAATGTAATCCTGTATAAATATTAAAATGGAATAACTAAAAAATGGTAAAATTAAATCAATTTGTGATTTTAGTTTTCTTCCTTTCCAAGATCTAGAAAATGTTGATTCTGTTATTAGAGATTCAACTGAAAAATATAAAGCTGATAACTAACCTAATTGGTAGGGGTTTTATTTTTAAATAATTTCTAATTAGGTGTATCTTGGAAAATTCAGTTGTGTAGGACATGGAAAATGTTGGTTAAGACACTCTGAAATCCTGTTGCTTAACTAGCACTTTTACATCAAATTATGCAATCAAAATTTCTGTTGCACTGGTAAGTAGTGAGATAAAACAATGAAAGTACAAACCATTGTCTGCCTTCTTTCAGCTGATTAATGACCGGAGAGAATAAAAATGAAAGGCATAGGAAAAGACAGTAGATGAGGGCCCTCTGGACTCTTTCTATTATATAAAACACTTAACAGGAAGAAAAGTGATCACTTTAAGGTGAAAATGAACTTCTTGCAGCAAGTTTGATAGATTGTTATCATTCCAGGCAATTTGCGATAATGCAATATCCATGTCTGAATGGTGTAATTACTGGATGTGTTGTGAGCTGTCAGGATATCCAGAAATCAATCACCCAGACTTGGCTACATCCACACCTATTCATTTGCACCTGAGTGAAAATTACCCTAAGAGCAACAGAAATTGTTTAATAATGATAATAATAATAATAATAATAATAAAGGGAAGCTAAATAATAAAAGCAGATGCTGAATTTTTGACTTGATGACAGCAAAAGTTTGCAAATCCATAAATATAAGCAAAAAAAATTGTAAAGTTTACTTTGTAAAAAAAAACACATGCTGTTTTAATAAAATTTTTATTAAAGTAACATTGGAGCTGGGTGTGATGGCATACACCTGTAATCCCAGCTACCTTGGAGGCTAAGGCTAGTGATCATTTGAGTCCATGGGTTCAAGACAACCCTGGGCAACACAGCAAGACCTAGTCTCAAAAAATGATATAGATTTCATAAATATTATTTTTTATGAATTTAAATTTAGTCAAATCTTTTTAAAATTCTGTATTTTAATACAGATACTCTTTAGGAAGTTTTTCTTAAGAATTTATCAAAAGCAAGAACCAAGAGGGGAAAAAATGGAATTGACATTTAGCTTATAGTTTACTTATATTTTAACAGATAAAATCAGTGAAAAGGATTTAGTTGTTTCTGGATATAGACATTTTATGACAGACTGTGCAGTTGCTTTGATATTTGGCTTATAATGGTTAAACTACAAAATCTATAAAAAAAAACACATATAAACAACCCCAAGATATTTTCCATATGTGGTAAATGCAAAACACAAAGAAAACAAAACAAAAAGACCATCATCCATTACAAATGGGAAACCTAAATACTGCATTATGACTTTATTTCACATGCATAACTTTCTCTAATGGTTTAGGAAAATTTTAGAAGAAAGATATTATACTCATAAAGAATCTGTTTCACTTGCTGAACAGACTCAATCTTCTCCTTACATGGGGCAACCAAGTTTAAATGTTTCATCAGCAATTCAATCTAATTCAACAAAAACTAAACTCATCATCATCCTTCCAGCAGTCTTGATCCATCTTCATGCTTCCTGTTTTGTTTAATGGTATCATCATTCACCCAAACAACAATTTCAAGATCTCAAACTCTTCATTAATTTTCCTTCTCTCTCATCATGTCAGCAAATCCTATTGATTTCTTGCAAAATTATTTAACTTCCATTCTTCTTCCATCAAGATAGCAATGTCCAGGCAAATGTTAAGCTGAGTTATACTGTAGTATGTTTTATAGACCAACTTATTTTAAAAGATCTCATATGTTAATCTACTCTAGTTGTTGGGTGTCTCAGCAGAATTTTTCTATTTCCTTTCTAAATAAGACTATATTAAATTTGAAATTCAGGTGTGCATCATGAAACCCTGTGCTATGTGTTTAATACCTATAGATGATTATTTTTTTCTTGTTTAATTTAAGTTGGGATGACTTTTTTTCAGTTACTCAGGAACCCTGGATCCTGCTGTCATATATCTCCTTTCCCCAGGTTCAAAATGGTTTGGGAAAAGCTGAGTCTGGAAGGAAGCAAGAGTTAATGGTCAAGAATAACTGTGCATTTATCACTTTACCTCCTAATTGTTAGTTAAATTTTTGTTACATGGGCATCCTTAGAATTGCAGATGACTGGGTATTTGTACTATCCTAGAGATATACCAATTGGGTTTTCATTCAAGAAGGAAACACGGTTCACTGACAATATTCACATTACACACATTTGGGTTCGCTATTGTGTTCAAACTGAGGCTGTGCTGTCTTTGAGCTGTTTCAACTAGCCATTTAGTATTGAGGTGATCCTAGAGTCAGGGAATTCCTATTTATGTCAACCTCTTGTATCAGTCTTTAATCTGGGGCTATCTGTCACCTGAGTTAGCATTTCTTAGAGTTGTGCATATGTGTATATATGTCTGAGACATATACTCAATACTCACTTTCATAGGTAATTTTATTTCATAGATTGAAATAAAATACTCATCTCTAGACTCTCTTTCTCAAAGAAATTTCATCTTGCTATCTGACTTTCAGAGCACAATTGGCCAGCGATGGTCCCATTTAAATGGTCCCATTTAAATGTGGAGTTCTAATAGTATAATAATAATGAGGAGATCAGTACTGGGGAGCCATTAGTTGTCATTGTTAAGCATAACACATCTTCAGTGGTGTCCCAGCAACTAAAAAACAGTTTAAAAAATAGCTTCAAACAAAGACTTAATCGTTGGAGAAATAGTGGTTCATATGCAGAAAAAGTTACTCATAAATACTGATGCATAAACAGCTCTTCTTTGTTCTCAGCTCTGAGAACAATTTGAATTTGTATGTCACAAAATACATTGTTCTAAGTTAATGGGTTTTGATATTAAACAAGTATCAGTTTAAATATTAAGTTTGCAATTGACTACATGTAGGATTTGAGCAAATCACTAAATTTCCCTACTGTCTGTTCTGGGCCCATTACAAGCATTCATGAATAAAGCCAATAAGGAAGCCACTGAGGAACTAACTACTATATATTGATGACAGTATAAGTAGCCAGAGCTATTACTTGTGATATCATCATGAAATAAGAGTTAAAAATTATTGATTATTTGGATATATTACCTAACACTTTTGTTAGGTAAGCCTTCTGTAAAATGAGGTTTAAATATTAGTTCATAGACTTGCTGTGACAGTATAATTTTACACACACACATACACATACACACATATTCACACAGGTAAACAGCTACAGTAGTTGTATAAATGTGTTTGATCATGGGGTAATATTTTAGGAAAATTTGAAACAAAATGACTTTTATCTGTTACAAGAATGCCAGTCCCTGTATTTTATTTTGGAAACAAAAGAAATGATTCTTGTTTATTTTATTTGTGGGGTGAGAAGGAAGCTTGCTGAATTTTTACAGGTATTAGCTACTAGTATAAAACTTCTATACATGTAGATCAACCATATAAATGCAAAGGTATTTATTTAGGATTTTTTTTCATATAACTCCTTAAATAGTTCAAGTTTGATAATATTAGTATATTATGAGTATAAAACACATAATGTTCACTCTATATTATTTATTGCTTATAGCTAAGGTTCCAGGACACTTGAGTATACTAAAATATCCTAGAATGTGGCCTAAGTTGAAATAATATCTCTGTAGACACAATTTGGCAAAAATGTTATTTTTGATTATGCAAATATTTGATCTAGTCAGTTCCCATAAGCTCTCTTAACATTATCTGAAGATGTCTTGTAATGGAAAACTATACAAAGAGCTGCATATGACTTGAGAACTTTGGAAAATGTATAAAGACTATATTATCTTTTCCAATGTATGTATGTATATATCTCTATCATCTATTATCTATTATATAATCTCCTAAGACTTCAAATAGTGTAAGCATAACAAGTTTGTCTTTTATTTACTCATTCATCAATTATTCATTGATAAGCTACTATGTGCAAGATTAAATTCTAGCCTCTGAAGAGAAAGCAATACACAATTGACATATATTTCCATGTTATTTTTTTCCAATTAGCTATAAAGTTTTGAGTTTATTGTGGTTTAGTGAACAAATTCTTTCAGTTCAGAACATGTAGTGTGGTTCTTCTTCATGAACTTTTAGGTCCCTTTCTGATCCTTAGCCAAGAACAGTCCTAAGTTTTTCTTGATGTAGTTTTGCTTGTGATACAGGTAATCCCAAGTTGATAGGCTGTTTTTGCTGAATGATCACTTCTTTATTTGCACTTTCTCCTATTTCAAATTTTGAAGGTTGAGATTGTCACATATATATTATTAGCTTTGCACTTACTGATTCCCTATCCTTATTATTTACTATTTCATAAGACAAAGAAGAAATTTTATTACTTAAATTTAATGTCAATGCATTCCTCAAAATGCCTCCTGCCCATAAGGAACTAGATATACATACCTCTCTGCAAAATATTTTTTTGGCATATTATGGAAAGAGTTTTTAAAACTTCCTGGCACTTAGCAAAAAGCAAAACACTAGTGCACAGAATGAAAACTGAATCTTCATATATAGTTGTTTTTTTTTTTTTTTTTACAAATTGTTTCAATTCATCACCATTAAGCATCCTCTAATTCCATTATTGTATCCAGAAATTAAGAGGTAGAAAATTTCATTATCAGTTCTTTCACGTACATATATAAATCACATATTTGTTCAATCAGTACAACTGAGATTGTCATATTGATGCAAAGCAACACAAATTCCTTTTGGAAGTTTAACTTTGAAAATAGTGTTTTCTTAAGAATGTTGAAAGTAATTTATGGGAAAATTATATCTTATGTACAATGAAAAATAGACAAATAGCCAAAGTTTCACTATATCATGAAGTGATTTTCTGAAAAATGTGCATATGGGAGGCTACAGGAAAATCAACTTTTTCTACTAGGTCTATGGGTTAACAATAAAAATACCTTGTAATTTTAGATATCATTTGAGTTTAAAGTTCAAGTTAACCATATGAGTTCTGACTATTCAAATAATGTATAGATAAATAGAAGTACAACTACGTATTATTTTCTATATTATTTCCTTGAAAGTCGGCAGAAGCAAATTAAAATTTATTTTAGAGAATATTATTATTATTTTGCTTCATTTTCAGCTTCAGTAAATTCTATCATAATATTTACACTTTATGGCTCAGGTTACAAGTAGGTTTTCAAAAATAAAATGAAACTGCACGATAGTCAAAATTATTCCTTGGGAATTTTTATAAAAAAAGAGGCTAGATTTTAATTCTGAAGTAGAGGAAAACAGTAATTGTTTTTGTTGGTGTGAGAGGCTAAAATTAGATCTACTCTACACATAGTTTCAAAGTTCTAAATTGTTATATTTCAAATAAAATGATTTACATTATAAAATGATATTATGATTTATTGTATACTGAGATTAAAGATGACAGTAAAA
The DNA here is from genome assembly GCA_004024945.1 of Uropsilus gracilis. Taxonomy (NCBI): domain Eukaryota; kingdom Metazoa; phylum Chordata; class Mammalia; order Eulipotyphla; family Talpidae; genus Uropsilus; species Uropsilus gracilis. Next base: position 39,537 of record PVHY01008712.1, read on the forward strand.
TAAAATGAACATTTTTCTGGAAATGTTCAAAGTGCATACAAAATTAATTATCTATATATATTTTCTCAGTTTTACCTCTTTCCATTCTAAATTATTTACAATAGTTTACAAATGTTCAAAATTTAGCAAGAAGTAATTTTTAGATATTTAAAAGTAATTTTTAGATATTTAAAAGCTAGATATATGGAGAACAGAATTTGGATTGGGAATTTTGAAAAATAGCATGTCACAGTGCATTTTAAAATTTTGAAAAGAATCTATAAAATAACCACGGGAATAAAAAAGAAAAGCAGTTTGAAAAACTAAATCAAGTGATTTAGAAAACAGAAGTTTAGTAGCTATATCTAAATATACTCAAAATTAAACTGCAAAAGAAATTATTGACAGATAAAAGGCAAGATAAAGTAAAAGAAGGAAAGATAGAAAAGGCAAAAATAGAGAAGGAATTCAAGTTAAAGGAGAGAATATATATCACCATCTGTTGTTAACACTTTTTGCGTTTGATAGGATTTTCATATTCTAACTTTTTGAATTTAGAAGCGAACAAGTCAACATGTTTCATCTATTGTTCTTAAATCATCATAATCATCAAAGGATACATTTTATAAAATATTATTTAGAGTCAGTAAATCCAAGCATCCTTCCATTTTATTTTAATAACCTATTCCAATTTGATACAAATGATACACATAAGGTAATTCTTGCCAAACTCCATTGCTAAAAATAAACTTCAGAATAACAACCAAGTTCATTTGCATTTAATGTTAATTATATCCCATCATCAAATAAATGTATTTTATGATTGTAAATAAATACAGTTCAATAATAGCAAAGATAGAAGATCCAGTAAGAAAATAATGTTCTTATTTTTTTTTGAAAAGTACATGGCAAGTGTTTTTTTTTTTTTTATAAAGTCAGTATAAATTTATAGATAAATTTCTTTGATATTTTTGGTATGTTAGATACCAAAATCCAGTTGATTTTCTTATTCTTCTCAATAGAAAAATAGCAGAGGGTTGCTCTCATATTGTTTAGAACAAAGAAGTGTGATCACTATATTAAAATTTGTTTGAACATTTGAAAAGCCATAGTATTGGAAAAAAGAATGGAAATTCAAAACGAACAATGAAAATTTTTTTTTCTAAATTTTTGATAACTTTTTAAAAAATTTATCAGTGGGGGTGAGAAAAATGCAACTATTCTTACACATAAGAGAACTCCAGTGAGTAGCTCATCACCTTAATTCTCAAGAACTTTTCTTATTACTGCCATAGTCAATTAAATGATTTCTCAGATAAATATACTCCATTTATGAATGCAACAAAAATATCAACTGAACTTCAAAATAAATATTAAGGATATTATACCTATCCCAAAAGTTGTTATTTATATTTCAAATTTATTCAATCTTCAAAAGTATATATTTAGATTTATTCCCACCACAACTTCTCATTATATCATAAAAAATTCAATCTTAAAGTTTTTCCATTGAAAGTAATAGTTGGTATTTTTATCTCTAGTCATTACTATTTTCTTTTGTTGTAGAATTTACTGCTATATTTTGCATTTTTCTTTAACAAATAACCATGTGATTTTATTTTTTACTCTGTTAATATGTATTAATTTGATTGTATTGTTTTGATTTGTTTTCTAGCATTAACTATCATAAAATTTTTAGGGTTAATTCCCTGAGGTTATGCTGAATTGCTTCTTTAAAATACTGATAGATTTTATTTTTTAATTATTAATATCTTATTATAAAAGAAAATGGCTTGGCAGATATATGTGTACCAGGTTGTGTATGTTGGTATCTTTGTATTATTTGTGTAGGATGCAAATGATATTCTCATAGAATGAGGTAGACAAGGATATTTTCCTTCTTCTGAAATCATTTACATGATATACAGTTTTTTTTTATTTTAATTTTTTTTTACTATAAATAAGTTTTGGTGAGGATGTGGAGGAAAGTAACTCTGTGCATAAAAGCAAGGAATATAAACTGGCCACAGCACGTAAGGTAAATAGTATGGAAGTTTCTCAAAATATTAAATTTAGACCTACTATACAATTCAGCAATTCCATCCCTGGGTATCTACCCTAAGGACACGAATAATAATTCAAGGGACCCCATTGTTATGTGGCGCAATTTATAATAATTCAATTATAGAAACCTAAATACCAAAGAACAAATGAGTCAATTAAGAAGATGCATTATATAGACAAAATAGAACACTCTTCAGCTATAAAAAGGAGGCTCTTGGTCATTTTCAATAACATGGGTGGAATTGGAGGAGATCACACTATGCCAAATAAGTCAAGAAGAGGAAAAGAAATAACAGGTTAATTTCATTGCTATGAGAAATACAGAGAAATAAAACAAAGAGTCAGATGGAAACCAGTGACAAACCGTACACATCTTACTATGAAAGTATGACTGAAAGATAAGGAAATAGAGGGGACAGAAGAGTGTGAGGGGACTCAATGTACTATGTTAAAAGTCTATGAGTGTCTTGCTGGTGGGTGTGTTATGGTATCGCACCTGAAGAGATGTGATCCGTTGCTTCTGAATCTTATGCAGTGTTGTAAACCAATGTTACATCAAAAACAAAAATAGCAAGAGATAAAAAGAAGATAGAAGACATGTAATTAAAAGGAAATTTAGACTGGGATGTTAAGATGAAATATATATATATATATATATATATATATATATATATATATATATATATATATATATATATGAAAGTATATATTTGATAGAACCTTCTTTACAAGGATACATTCTTAATTAATAAAAATATATTGGAGTATGTCAGGCATTGAAACCTTTACTTCATTGGCCGGGCATGGTGGCACGTTCCTGTAAGCTTCAGCCTATGAAGCGGCTGGGGCTAGGGATCACAGTTCGAGTCCCAATCGGGGCAACATAGCGAGACCGAGTCCCAAAAAATAGCTGGGTGTGGTGGCGCTTGCCTGTAATCCCAGACACCTGGGAAGCTGAGGCTGGGATTGCTTGAGTCTGTGTTACCCCGGGCAATGTGAGCTTGCAGTTTACAAGCAAAATTTGTGAGACCTAGTCTCAAAAAATTTTTTTTACTTCATTGTTTCTTTCCATGAACTATATTGTTTGCATAACAAAAGGATAGTGTTGCGAAAGTATAGGCAATTATTAAAGATTTTGCAAATTTTCTATTTATCATCATTATGACAATAGGGAAATTCTCATGCTACTACATGTATATTGACAATGTTGTATAAAAAGACAATGGAGTTTTTTTTCTGAATATCAATCAAGAACCAAACACCTTAGCTGACAATAACAAGATTTATATTTTAAAATAATTCAATGAATTGTACTGTTTGATTCATTGCTTCTTTGGCTATTTCGGAAAGATAATTTTAATAAAGTATTTTAATGTTGTGTACAGATGATGTGAAATGGAAAATTAGGTTTTATCAATATTCCAAATCTGATATTATTTTTAATTCTTTGTCAAAAATAACTATCTCCAATGATACAGATATTATAAGTAATGTGATGGCAATACTTGAAGTAATTTGAGCAATATTATATTTATAATCATAACTTTTATATTATAAATAATAACAATGACTCTTAATTTCAGGACATGACTCTGTTCTTCATTTTGTTGGGTATTAGTGGAAATTATGCCTGGGCAAAATTTGAGTGAAAGAATCCATTTGATTAAAAAATATACTTAGAAAATGAGAAACTTCAAAAAATTAGGAAGAAACAAATCCAGAACTTTATGATTACTTTGGCATTTTCGGTGAAACAGAGAATAAGTATATCTGAAACTTTTAAGGAAATGTCAAAATAAATTTTCATAATGATATGCCATAGTTTTTGTAATAATATATCATAGTAATGTTCCAAACCAGTGTTTTAACAGCAGAAATGCAGAGGCATTAGAGCATTATTAGAGATTGTATAAATAAAGGAAGCATTATATTATTCTTAATATAAGAAGTTATGCTGTCACTTCATCTGAAATAGGCTATCAAATAATTAGAGAAACAATAAACATGCTGTTTCACACAAATCAAAATTATATTCTGAATATTCTGAGCATTATTATAACTAACCTGTTTTGATGTACTGGTCAGAGTTACTGGATTTTGAAGCACACTATTCTAGTTTATAATTATTAATTTAGGGTTTTCATCAGATGGTGAGAGCAAAATACAACAAGATGGATAGTTAATTTGAGACAACTAAATTTCCAAATATAAACATGTAACAATACTGAAGGTCTTGATTTTTTTCTCAGAGAGAGTATCATACTGTTAGTATTTAATCTGTAATAACTAATCATTAACCTTGACGTCTGGATGAATAGATGGTTGACTAGACAGGGCATATTACCTCTGAGCTGCAAAATACTATTGATGCCTCTTTTGTTTCTTAGTGAAATTTCAAAGAATACATTCTATTTCTAAGCTCTGACACCATTTGGGATTTAGTTACCTTGGAGACTACCTCTCTACACTTGCCAGAAAAGAGGATCACTCCAGGTTCCTGTTGTTTCTATCTCAGAAGTGTTGAGAAAATAATAGTTTATTTTAAAATATACTCAGTCAAAATTTCTACTACAGCATGTATCAGGAAAATACAAAGTGTTTATAAACACTTTGTCACTATATCAAAAGCTATGTACTTCTGTTATAATATTAATTTAGATCCTAAAACACAGGTCTCAGCACCTCTTTTAAATGAGATATTTTGAAAATATTTTATCTTGCTGAACATATCATTCAAGTGCTTCCTGTATATTCTGTGGTAAAATATACTGTGCTTACATGAATATATCTACATTTCTTGCATCACCCAAACTCATTGGGGAATTTAATATTAGGTTGTTCAGTCTCATCTTGGGGATCTCTTCTGTTTATTAGTTAATTTTGATATCTAAGATCATTTGTCTAAATGTTCTTAAGCATATAATCCCTCTCAGTTGTAAAGATTTGCTCTCACAAATGGCTACAGGCTTTTCTGAGAAAAGATTGGCAAAGTATTTCGCTTTTGATGATGTATTTGCTATGAGGTAACAGGTTCTTATATCAAGGAAAACCTACTTTCTCATGAATTAATGACAGTAAGTAAAATGATTCAGATCTACATACTAGGCTATGTTTCTTGTTGCTGTGACTGATACTAGATTCAACTTGTCAACTCTCCTTTTCTTTCACTATTAATTAAAAAAGTATTTGTCCACTATAAGTCAGGGCACTCTGCATTATCAAGCAGCACAGATCCCTATGGATTAAGACTATCTTACTATAAAATTACACTTACTTTGCTTCTATTAAGTGCTATCAGTTGGTCTCCATTATTCTGGAGTTTCATTGTATCTATTGATATTAAAGAGCAAAATCAAGGACAACATACCTCATTGTCACATCTGACTTAAAGATCTATGTCAAAGCTTCACTGATCTATGCCAAAGCAGGTAGTGTATATTTAACCATGTTTTTTTATACTGACTGTTAAATATATCAAACTAGGGTTTTCATCCCCAATTCTTTTTGTAACAGTATTACATCTTTGAATCCTTGAAATAATTTACATAATCTCTAGCAAAGTTATTTTCTTATACTCATGTCACACAAGATTTTTTTGACTCTCAACTTTGCTTATTGAGATCACTTTGTCGTAGGTCAATAATCAGTATCTGATTGAAAACACTAGTAAGAAAAACATACAGAAACCAATTTATCTGTTCTTTCTCTCTCTCACTCTCTCCCATTTATCTTTTGACATAACATTGAACAAAAGAAGTGTAAGAAATTTTCTCAAATTGTAAATTTTTAAATTTCCCTTTAGAAAATTGTGACATTTCTTAAAATATGTGTATTTGGTGTCATTAAGTTTTTTTGTATTTCATATCTTTTATATAGTCCCGACCTCTAAATCCCTGAGAAGAAAATTTTAGTATAGTAATATTATAGCTAAATCAGTTTTCTATTAATCAATATCTCTCATTTGATATTTTCTGTTACATATACTCTTAGCTCTCTAAACATTGTTAAATTGGATCTATTAGAAATAAATAACAAATGGTTTACTGATTATTTCTTTAGCTAAATTAAACTTTATGCATTATTTATTTGTTGTGATTTTAATTTTATCAATTATAATTTGTCCCTAGTAATTGTAGTAGGTCTTTTGCAAATGGATATACAGTTATTTTTTCAATTTTGCCTTTAATTTTCAAAAAATATTTATCTTACTTTCACTATTTTAGCTCTTTTATTTTGTAGTCATTAATTTCTGATATTGAGGTTATATTTTTCTCAATTTATTCTGTTGATATCCCAAGGATTTAAATATAGACTAATTTCCTCTAAAATAGATTTTAATTTCCTTCAGCTAAACAAATCCACTAATTTGAACTTTAGACCCAAGTAGGTCTAAAATTGCAAGTACTTTAATGCTTTTTTTTGTTAACCTGCACTCATAGCAAAAAATGACGATTTTCTTATAACCCCCAGATGCACATTTTTGTACTCCACTATTTTGCTAAGATTTTAGTATCCTTGATGATATCTGCACTTAATATAAAGGTCTCAGATTCACCCCAACTCAACACAAGTCTACCTCTGAACTGACATTGAATTTGTCTGTAAAGCAGTGTCAGCTTTCTTGTTTGAGAAATATGACGTCTCTGATTAGAAGTTATGTTTTGTTGTCTTGGTAGTTTTGTACTTTATTTCTTTTGCTAAGCACTTGATCACTTTCTTATTTTTTCAAATAAAACTTTGCTTTTAAACATCCTTATTTTCTTGCAATCTCACTGGTATTATTGTATTTTACATTGCTATACTTTATACTGCTTCTAGTTATAGTGTATGCTATCATTTTGTTATACACTTACATCTTTACTAATACATTGGTAAGATTAATGTTTATATAAATAGTATCTGTAATTTAATTTTAATACAGGAAATAGTAAAACAATGGCAGAAATACAGCATACTTCCCTAAATAAAAATAAATTAAAATTTATTTGAATTTCCTTACTGTCTTATAATCATGACAAACTCTCTATGGAGTTCCTACTATTCCTGGTAGTCACCTACATTTTGAGAAATTCCATTAATCTGCATGTCCTAAATCTTGTTTTATTTCATAAACAATGAAATACTATTTATAAATATTATTTAAAAAATAGTATTTCCTGAGGATAGAGGGAAGGAAGGAGACAAGAGGCATTGTAGATCTAGTGGTTTATATAAGCCACAACATTTCTTCTTTTTACTTAACTGATTTTGACAAGCTATTCAGTTTCCAACATGTAGTATGAATATCCTGTAGGTTGATGTATGATCTGTTGGAAACCAGTAACATGTCATTCTTCAGGTTTTTTGTTTTTGTTTTTGTTTTTTTGTCAGTATGATCAGTAATAGAAATGTAATAAAATTCAAACTGAAGAGAATCATGAGTAAGTTTGTTTTAGAAAATATCTTCCATTGTTTTCAGTAGTTATTTCCAGACACATTTCTGTTCCACTATTGTGTGAAGGGGAAAATAGATCCTCATAATTATTCTTGGCAATAATTTCGTTGCAACTAAATATGGAACCATTTTCAGTCTGGTGTCAATGCTGTCATCAGGACAGGAGAGTTAGTAAAATTTGACCCTTCCTAGTCAGAGAACCACTAGATTAACGAAACCAGAAGAGGACCTTACTTCTATACTTCTTCTATGGTTTGTATTCATAGAAATCATGCTTAACCTGTGTGAATTTCAATGCTTTTGACAACATCTTAAATGAATCAGAATTTGTATCAGAAATGGAAAGCTAAAAGTCATATTAAATAGTTTCAGTACAGTTCATACACAACAATAAGAATCATATTATCTGTCATAGGATTCTGAAATACTAATCCTTTGTAGAAATGTTCTAACTGTTGCCTATTTTATATTGAAGCATCAACTCCTGATGATGGCTAAGTCAATAGTCTTAGCAGGGCAAATATATGAGTATGAACTAGGGTGATACTTTTGTATGGCATTGAAAGGCATCCCCAAATATGGAGAAATCTTTTGACTACAAGTGATTCCTTTGAAATCTAAAAGAAAAATGTATCTCTGATAAGAAAGGACATCTTCATTTATGGGTTACAATTAAATTATTAAATTTATGAGAAATTTAGTAATCAGGAAACTAGAAGATTTATAAAAGCAAGGTTTGTAAGAGTTATTTAAAAGTTTGGGAATTTGAAAGAAAATAAGATTGGAACACACAGCTAATACTGAAAAAACTTCTTTTGGAACCTTCTATAAAATATTGTGTGACTTATAAAGAGGACAACGTGATTATCATCAAGATAAAACTGTCAAGATAAGATTGGTTATATCACCTGGTTACTGAGACCAGGAGAAAAGGAAGCTATTAAATAAAGGTGTCATATCACAAACAGAGCATCAAGCTTGTTAGAATAAACTAGAAACTACCAGATTCATAGGCAAAAATAATTTATTTTATATTTATGACTGAGAATAAGCAGATTACTAGTTTTAAAAGAATATGCAAAATGACCCCATGCCTGAGTAGAAAATATGACCACTAGTCTAAATAAAACACCAGTCTCAAGAATTTTCACCTACAGAAAGTCCATTTTTAAAGCAATGAGCTTCCAGAATTTTTCTCACAATTTCTAAGTCATCATGGAAATATCATGTTATTGTACTGTAAGAGGGATGAAGAAAAGTTGTCTGAATCACCAACTATAGAATTACTACTCAGAACAAGTAGTTTTAGTCTCCTGGTTCACAAATAATGTCTGCTATAGACAACTAAATATTTTCCCATTGTTTACTTTTGCAGAACGGGCTTTTTACTGTAATTATCATGCTTTTACCACTTTGCATTTGTGTGCATTTAAGGGAGCTTACTCTTTGTTTAGTAAGAGATCATAGATCACTGGTAACCACAATGCAATACTTCCATCAAAATGATTGCACACTACCCAGAAATCTTGTACATTAGGCCCAAGGCAACAATGGACATTGAGATTTCTCCAATTGAGGAGAAATTGAAACATATTTAGTGTGGGCATGCAGATTTATAGGATGTGTAAGATGAAGATATTTATATTGAATAAGTTCTTAGCCAACCAAAGAACCTACCAGATTTTGATGATTGCATCATAGTCCATTTTTCTGTTTGATCCCATCTTCCTATTCAATGAAACATACACCCTAGTGGAAAATCAGATGGCTCTGTTTAGTTGGATCAATTATAATATCTTTCCATCCATCAGTGATTGGTTGGAAAATATGTGAGTTATATTCTAAATTAAAATAATTTGTAAGTTTACTGAAAGATTCTTGGGAAGTTCCTCCTGTTCTTCAGCAAAGAACCCAAGAAAAGGAGTAATCTTCTAGTACTGACTGTTGTTGCCCTTCACTTATAACTCTGGAGGTCACCGGTTTTAGGCTAAAGCTGATCCAAGAACAAAACAGTCACGAGCGAGTTAAAACTAATATTCTGATGTGCTCATTAATTCATATACATAATGAGATTAGGAATGCTCTAGCTTCCATTTCTATAAGATCACACATGTTCTTATTGTTTTAGTAAATTATATGAGATTTTCAGTTATTTAGACAAAAAATATTGTCAATAACTTCTTAAGATTTCCCATTTATTCCCCCAGGAAACCTAGATTATTATAAGAATGATTCTACACAACACATATGTTTACAGGAGCATTTAGTTGTCCTAAACATCTTAATTTCAGAGGTTCATTCTTGCAAAAAAACTCAGTAAAATTTCCCTCATTATCTGCTGACAACCATGAGAGAAAAAGCCATACATACTTGAACCCCATGTTTGGATTGGTCAAATATTTACCAGGTAACTTCAGGTTTCATTCAGGAGCAAAAAAATAGACTTGGTATTTATTTCAATGATGAGCAATCTCAGGAGAGATGATCTCTTTCCCTTTGCTTCTGTTAACAGGGAAAATTTGTACTCACAGGAAAATAATAGCCAAAGCAATATAAATTTTTCTTATGCTTCAGAATAGTAATACTGCTACATATTTCCTCTTATGTATAATGAATGTCTGGATTCAATCACGTGTGAATTTTCATCTACTTGATCTTAACACAGTTTTTATTGTAAGGCTTTTTATTATTTTTTGATATTATAGGTAATGCTTATATGGACATTTTTTATAGAAAATAAGTATCTTTCTATAAAAATAATATTTGAATTCCTATATTGAATATGAAAAACAGCATCTGAAGGGAAATCCTGTATTTCTAAAATATGAATAATGAGACAAACCAATGTTTCCTTAATAAAATAAAATTATTATTTTATAAATAAAATCTTAAAAAATGTACAAAAGTTGTGCATAGACTTTTCCTAAAAGAAGACATAAAAATGACCAAAAACTACATGAACAGTTGTTCAATATCACTAGTCATCTGGGAAATTAAAATCAAAGTCACAATGAAATATCACCTTATGAATCTTAGAATGACTATTGTCAAAAGACAAAAAGATAACTAGGTTGACAAAGATATGGGAAAAGAGAATCCTGTGCCTTGTTAGTGGAAATGTAAATTCATACATTTTTACTGAAAAATAATATGGAGCTTCCATATGAAAAATAACATGTCCGTATGAAAAATAATATGGAGCTTCCTGTAAAAAATTGAAAGTGAAGATATGATCTAGCAATCCCACTTCAGAGAATATATTCAAAGGAAATGAAATGAGTAGCTTGTAGAGATATCTGCACTGCCATCTTCATTGCAGCATTATTGTCAATAGCCAAGCTACAGAAACAATTCTGTGCCCATAGACATGAGTAGATTAAACATCAGATTATATATATATATAATATACATGATATAAAAAATTATAGTGTACAGCACATACATACACATAGGTGTGTATACAGCCTAAAAAGAAGTCCTGTACATATACATAGACATATATATGTGTATGTTTATACAGTAAAAAGAAATCCTGACATTTGTAAAACCTGAATGTCTTACCCACAAAGCCAAGTGCTATGTGGTCTCATTTTACATGTGGAATCGAAAATAATCAAACTTGTAGAAGTAGAACATAAAATGGTATTTTCCAGGTGGGGCAGAGGAGGAAATATAGAGATGGTTGTCAAAATGTAGAAAATTTCAATTATGTGAGAATAATGGTTTTCAACCTTTTAATATACAGTAAATATGAACATATGAACATAACTATGTCATGTACATGAAATGTGTTAAAAGAATAAATCTTAAAGTATTTTTACTAAACACACACAAGCAAATGGTATGCAAATATATTAACTAGTCTGATGTAGGGGTTAGTTCATAATGTTTACATATATCAAAATATTAAATTGTATACCTAAATTTTTAATTTGTCAGTTATATCTATATAAATAAAGTTGGAAAAAATAAGGACTGAGATAAAAAATTTTAAATTAGACAAATATGTAAAATTTTGTATAAACTTAAAATAATAGATAATGGTATATCAATCTAGTACAGTCATGGGATACATTGTAAAATAAAAATAAAATAAATATATTCTATTGCTATTCTAAGATAAAAATATTCGATTCTAAAATAAAAATAAAACAGCAAGTACACATGGTGGTTAAATCACTATCCTACATCAAATATTATGTGATGTAGGAACTTACATTTTTAAATATAAAAAATATATTTATATATACTTATACGTTATAGTAAATTACATAGTATGATTCTATGCTGTTATTTGCAATTCTATACTATTCTAAATTATACTCATCTATAATATAGAAATGCTTCAGGAGAATACCTTGTTGTTGCAAAGTAGGGTCTATTTCAAGTTTGAACAATTATCTTAACAGGATTACTATCGATGTAGCTTAATATAACCATTAAAATAGTGTGTTAATAATTTTTGCTTACATGCTGTAAATTCCTTTGTAGCATTTAAAACTCATTTGTCTAAGAAGTATAGAAATTATAATAAAAATCATTCATCAAATTTTAATAGGAAGCATCACTTTACAAAATGGAACTTTAAAATCTTCACCAAAGGAAAACCATGATTAAGACAGGAAAATATCGACTTGATTGTGCAGTATTTTTGTACATTTTCTGTTTTCATTATAATATAGTCTTTGTAAATATGAAATGAGAAAATATATCCCTTTGATATGATATAATTACATAAGAGACAAGTAAATTCTTTAAAATATATAATACAGAACATAGGAGCAGTGAATGGATGTAAAAATATTTTATAGCCAAACATTTCCTATTAGAAATAGTAAAGTTTTTTTTTAAGTCTATTCAATACAGTAGAAAAGCTTTAAGATACTTTGGAATAAACTTGAGGGAAAAGTACCTGACTTTTATGAAGAAAGCAATACATTTTTTTTATGGAGGGACATAAAATAAGACCAGAACAAAGGAAAGGAACACACCATATTATTTGATGGAAACAAAATTATTGATAAAAATGTCATTTTTTCCAAAATCACATTAAAAATTCAATGTAATTCCTATTTAAAATCATTTTTTAAAGTGACACTGTGCCTTTAATGCCAATAAGAGTATTTTCTTTTCTTTTCTTTTTTTTTTTTTACAAACTGGGAGCTGTTCATTAGTTGTTTATTTGTTTATTGGATATATGGAAGTTCATGCATAAATGAGGCAAGAGGGGGGAGAGAAGAAAAAAATCTAGTGCCGACTGGGTGGTGGGGCTGCAGAGGGCCTGACAAGGTGCCACAAGTCAGGAGGTTTTCTGAAAATCAATTTAGCTTCCTCAATGTGTTTCTTGGGAACCATACTCCAGGATTCAGATGAGGGACAAGAGATGATACCAGGTTAGCTCTGAAAAACAATTTTTTTACTCCCAGGCTTCTTATCTATGGTCTATTCTGATGAGTTTAGTTGAATATGGTAAGGACATAACTTTTCTGAACTATAGTCAAGCATTGCTCTGCTAGTTATCCTGTGAGGGGCCGTCAGTCTCTTGTTTGAGGTCAGGATTCTTGTCTATGGTGCTTTTGTTAGTGGTAAAAAATAATTTTAAAAACATTGTTAGGGAAAAATTATTAAAAAAAATCTTTTAGAGTTTTAGTATATGATATTAAAATAACAAAAAATACAAGTTAACTCAGAAAGTAATAGCTAGAGAAAATAGCTAATAAGAAGAAGAGTAAATAAAGACAGAAATGTGGATTCTGAGAAATTGTTTTGTGAATAGAATTGCCTTAAGAGGAAACTACACTATGTTTAAGCTGAAAGGAAATACCACCACTGGAACTCATTTGTTTATGTTTAGGAAAGAATTTTTAAAAAAGCAGAAACTATAATTATTTTAAAAGAAAGTAAGTAACAGTCTACTTGCTGTCAATTTAGTTAAAAAACAGCTGTGTTAAGTCAAAATAATTAGTCTATTGTATAACTGCCCCATGCATTAAAAAGACAACAAATTAAATAGAAATCAATAAAATTAAAACTATTCACTTTAAATACAATTAATAGGCAAAAGTGGTTTTTGTTTTGTTTTGTGCTTAATTTGTGTGTGTGTGTGTGTGTGTGTGTGTGTGTGTGTGTGTGTGTGTGCATGGAAAAAATAGCAAGTTCAATAGACTCTTAAGTACTTAAGAAAGAACACCAAAACCAGAAAATGGAAGCATTTATCACTATTTTCCATGGACTAGAGAATCAAGGAAGTTCAGGGTTTGTGATGAACTAGAAACTAAAGATGATTATGGTTTGAGAAAGATCAAGGACTGAGATTTCTAGGAAGATATTGGTTATGAAGCTATCCTTAGATTTATCAGTGTGTTTGGTGGACTTTTCTAAAAAACAGCTTTTGTAGAGGAGTTGTAATTCAGTGAGTAGTATTAATTCAGTGATGGTTTAAATGTGTGTGTGTGTGTGTGTGTGTGTGTGTGTAGCGAGAGAGAGGCTTTTCACTCAAGATTATAGGCTGTAGAATTGATGACAATAATTCATCCTATCATGAAATGGGGCATATGTTAGATATGAATTATTTTCTCCTTTTATATGCACATATATAGTTTAAATTTAAATATAATATTTACATATCTGTAAAGAAACTGACTGGCCAGCAGGACAATTAAAAAAAAAATTCCTACTATGTAAAAAATAAATGGGCATAACTTTTTCATTCATTCATCAATTTTAGGGCACTTGGATTGCTTCCAAAGCTTGGAAATTGCAAAATGTGCTGCTATAAACATGTAAATACAGGTGTCCCTTTGATTTAGTGTTTTGGTATCCTTTAGGTAGATTCCTGGTAGTGGGATTGCTGGATTGAATTGGAGTACCATTTTCAGTAATTTGAGTATCCTCCACACAGTTTTCCATAGTGACAGAACCAGTTTGCATTCCCATCAGCAGTGTTTAAGAGTGTTCCTTTTTCTATACATCTATACCAGCACTTGTTGTTGCCTGTTTTTTGTTTTTTTTTGTTTTTTGTTTGTTTTTGTTTTGTTTTGTTTTTTTGTTTTTATATAGGCCATCCTTACTGGTATGAGGTGGTATCTAATTGTGGTTTTGATTTGCATTTCCCTGATTACTAGTGATGTTGAACAGTTTTTCATATCCCTGTTGTCCTTACATATATTAAATAAAATATAAAAAATAAAGCAAAAATATCAGTATTGACACAATTACAGATTATTTTATAAAACATATATCCTTTTGTTCTCTTTTGGTTTAAAAAATTACTTTGCCATTATCAGTCATCAAGATTCATTAAATATAGGTTGGCAAAAACAAACAAAAAAATAGGTGGGCATAAATGAGTTGACATCAGTTGTTTTTGTCATCTGAAGTCCAAGTTGCAAAGAACCAGTAACCCTGGCTATATATAAAGAATAATGGATGGTATTTTGTTCACCTTTCTTTCAAAAAGTAGAGAACTCAAGGATTTACAATTGTAGCTTATTGAATATAACATTTACAATAAAAACTGACAGCCAATTAGTCAAGGATCTGTTACATTAAGTAAAACTACAATTTACATGCTGTAAACAAACTGAAAAGGGAAACAATATTCCTTAAGAGATAAAAATATTTCAAAATCTTGTAGGCAACTGACCTTTGTTTCAGATGAATGCATTTATGTATACATAGATACATTTAAGTAGTAAATGCATCTTGAATTCAATGGCTAAAATAGCTAAAACTCTATAATTATGTTGTTCATTGTATTAGGCAATTATTGTCAGTTTAAATGCTTTGCTGTTGCATTATGCTTTAGGCAAATACTCTCTGTGTTCATGAATATTGGAGAGAGCAAATCATAAATCCATAAACTGAACATAAGCATCTTTCAAGCTGTCTGGCCTCTTGCAGTGTTTGCAAAGCTTAACATATATTTTAACATGTGTACTGCTGTTTTTATTTGCTGCCTTCCATCTTTCTGTCCATCTTCCTGCTTCCTGTCCTTTATAGATCCATCATTTTTTCCAATTACAGGCATACTAGATGGCAGACAAAACAGGCACTCACAGTCCAACACCACAAATTGTAAGTAGAAGTAATTACTGTGTATGAAACTGAAGCATCACACCAGAGCTGCTGCCACAGGTCCACCACTTGTTTCAGTAACAGATGTGGGGGTGTAATAAAGGGTTAGAAATACTGAATACAATCTCAAATCATTATTTAAGATAACCACTGAAGGTAAGTTTATGCACCTCTGTTTATAGTTCAGGAAATCACTTAACAGTGGATACTTGTATACCTTAAATAATGCAATTGAGGGGGGGGAAGTTTTGGAAATTGGCTAAAGACTTTCTGTACAAAAATACTTTTGACTTTCTCTTGGTTTGGGGTTAATTGAGATAAGGAAATAGCATCTGTCACTGAATCATGGTATTGATATTTACTTATGCACCCATGCGTATAGAGTGACCTATATAAAATATTAGATAGACACACATAGTTTGTATATATCTCACCACATTATGCATTATACATAGGAATTATTTTTCCTTTAAATAAGAGCAAGACAAAGAGTCCATTCAATCTACTTTTGTTCATCTATGCTGGAAGTTGATGAGAGCAATTTGACATGGAAATTAATAAAAAATAATCCAAATGAGAAAGGAAAATGTAAAGCTATGTTTGTTCACAAGTGATATGACCTTATAAGTCAATAGTCCAAATGATTTCACCCATGAGAACAGAATAAATGAATTCAACTAAGTTGGAAGACACAAAAATGAGAAAGCAAAAATCAATTGTATTTATATATCCACAATGGAATATTACTTGTCAATTAAAAATGACAAATTTGATGAATTTGAGACAGCATGGATGTACCTAAAAGAAATCATATTAGCAGAAACAAATCTGAAAGAAAAAGACAGAAACCAAATAGTTTCACACATGGGATAAAGGAAAAACAAAAGTCCAGGAAAAAGTCAAAACTAGTTAACAGTCAAACTAAAGTACACAACTGGGTATGGGGATATGGGTAGGAGTGGTCAGTGAGGGAAGGTGGTGTGTGAACCCTGGGAAATATAAGGATGTGAAATATATATATATTTCAAAAAGAAAGTAATTATAGTAGCATAAGAATAATAAAATGCTTAGGAATAATCAAGGAGGAAAAATAAATCATGCACCAAAGAATTAGTATTATTAAAATGTCAACACTATAGGTAAAATGATAATGCACTGTTAAGAGCTCTAGCTTTCTGTTTGCAATCAGCTGAATTTAATATTAGTATGTCTATGAAATGCACTGGGAAGGACTCCTCAATAAATATAGCTGTTATGACTGGAAATCATTCCAAATCCTTTCCTCTCCCTTTATCTTCAAGTTAAGCTTCATCATGTGATTTACGTTGGTCAATGAAATGTGAACAGAATCACTATTTTTATTTCCAGTTGCAAACTGGAAATCCAGAGCAGCTTGCCATCTTGCATCCTTCTGCTGTGGTGATTGTGAGAAATGTGTTGAAATTTAGTCTCTATTAGCCTACATTCCTGAGTGACAGTTATAAACTCAAAGTTCCTGCCGTGCAATATTAGACATGTTTCATTGGCAAGAAATAATTTTGGTGTTAAGCCAATGAGATTCTGTGATTGTAAGTTACCAAAGCATAATTTATTCCTCCCTCTTTGATAACACCCTATTAAATTAATGTGTATTTTTTACATTTTCATTAATTATAAATCATAATTTGCTAATCCCTAAGGCAATGATTAAAGGACATGGACAGACTTTTATATGTAGTTCAGTGATGGAGCATTTTGAAAATTAGTCAAGTTTTTATGAAGACAGAGCAGTCTCATACACTCTCTTAGCTCACCCAGTACAACCTGAGATTACTTGGAGGTTCTTGAATCAATAGCTATGTGATTTCTTTAACTTCTATTTAAATTTTAGCATCTAGTATGAAAAATCAAGGATTGCAATGCATATTTTATAATGTCAATTTTAATAGTAAGGTGTGAAAATAATTTTCTCATGCCTATAAGAAAATGAAAATAATTTTTCATCTTTCCACCTATTGGAAAAGGGCATCCCAATTATGACATACTATTTAATGATTCTATTAAACTTATCTTTGTGCAAATTGAGAAATTCCACATTAACTTATAGTTCTATAAATAGATGTTTTAAAAATTTTTTATTCTCAAATCATATTATTGCACATATTACTAGTTTATATAACCCATCATTTCATTATAATGTATTGTTCACTAAATAGGGAATGTATAAGCCTTTCTCTTTAATATTTTTTAATGAAATTCAAATCTAGTACTGACTACCCACCGTATGGCTATAGGGTCTCTGAATATAATGTGCCCGATGATTCTGTGAAACACAGCATTCATCATGTTCATTTATGTGCAAAAAATGCTGAGAGTATCTTATTACATATTCTCTGCCACAGGTACAAGCAAATGATGATGACAAGCTGTGAACCCAAAAACTGTGTTTAATGGTCTATTAGAATAGCTTGAACATTGGAAGTGAAAACATTTATTGATAAAATTTCTAACTCATGCTGTGTTGGGGAATGGATGACAGAGGGAACCGACTGCTGACAATCAGCACACACCAGGGAAAACAAACAATGAATGTCTTTGCAACCTTTGTCACCTCCAATTTGCTTTACATTTTGCCACTAGTTTTAATGAATAGGAGCCGGATCCAACAAATCTCTGCAGGGTTCTTCAACTTTCCCTGCTCTGTATTCTGCAGCTCACATATCTGCTTGAACCGCCAGCTATGATAAGTGTATGTTTTGAGTCTTAAAGGGATCTATAATTTGTGCACAAGCAGCACCAGAATAAAAGAAAGATCTTACACAGTTTTAATATATTTTCCATATCCCACTTTCGGAAAATCTGTTTCTGACATATAACTGAAGTCTTAAGAGATATCGATGATATGATTGGATTCAAGTAAATATATCTCGGGGTTATTTTTTCTTAGCTAAGTATTTTTTTACAGTTATTTATAGTTTGTTTTGGCTTGCTTTTTGTAGCCTCCACTTATTTCCAAAGTTACCTAGACCAACATCTTTTCTTCACCAAACCTTTTAAGTGAGGTAGGTATTTTCACACGTTTAGCACTTTCAGATTGTTCTGTTGGATTATGCACTGTATTCTGGGATTCTCCTTACCTTCCATATAATCTTTTACAATTTTGCTTATATTAAGATTTACTCTTGTGCTGCAAGTTTCTATGACTTTTCACAAATGTATAGTCTTGTATACACCGCTACAATATCAGACAAAATACTCTGTATCACCCTTTTAATACATCTATGCCCTAGACAACTGGTAACCATTGATTTTATTTAAGCTTCTCATTGCATTAATGTTTTCCAGAATGTAATGTCCCATTATTCTTTATAGACCACCATTTTTCATGCAGCAACATGCAATTACAATTTATTCATTGTTGAGTGTTGAATGTAGGTTATAAGAGAGGATAGACTAGAGAGATGGACACAACCATAGAGGCTGGGCCTGTATGAAAATCTGCATCATCCAGCAAATTTTAATGACTCCCACAAGTCCTTATAAAGGTTTCAGACAAAGGAAAAAAGTGACTCAGGCAAAATCAGATTAGGTAAAATATCAATTTCTGTGAGATACTTGAAGGTAGGGGATTTACTTATCTACTTGCTGTAATCTCCTAAAAAAGGTATTTAAAGTAAATATTAAAAAAAAAGTAAGGTCAAATCATGCCATTTCCATCTTCAGTGTCCTAAAACAGATAAAAGTAGAATGAAGTGTTCTTCATCCCAGTCTAAGTTCTAACTGGTTTTAACTCACAGCCTCTAGCAATTCACATCTTTTTATAACTTGGTAACACATTTCTTTTTATCAACAAATGACATGCATAACATGTGTGGTATGGATGTACCACTATTTCTTATCCATACCTGTAGAGGGAAGGCTCATTTTCTTCTGGTTTTGACAATCATGTGTAAAACTGCTATAAAAATTTGAATGAGGTCCATTTTCTTCAGATATTTTTTCTTCATTTTTCATATTCTCTCATTTGGAGATGATAAGCCTATGTGTAATCTTTGAGCGTTTATCCTGGTTTCCACTATCCAGTTTCTTCCTGTCTCCCTGCAGGTATGTTACATCTTTTATTACCACTTTTCCTTCCCTTCTCCTCCTTCTCCTCCTCTTCCTCCTCCTCCTCCTCCTCCTTTTCCTCCTCCTCCTCCTTCTCCTCTTCCTCCTCGTCTTCATCTTCGTCTTCGACTTCCTTTTCATCTTTGTCTTCATCGTCTTCGTCTTCGTCTTCGTCTTCGTCTCCCTCTCCCTCTCCCTCTCCCTCTTCCTCTTCCTCTTCCTCCTCCTCCTCCTCTTCCTCTTCCTCTTCCTCTTCCTCTTCCTCTTCCTCTTCCTCTTCCTCTTCCTCTTCTTCTTCTTCTTCTTCTTCTTCTTCTTCTTCTTTTTTTCCTCTTTCTATTTTTTAGTTTTGAAGGTTTGAGATAAATTTTTTTGAGATAACTTCTTTTCTTCTTTTTTGGGGGGTTTTAGCATTTATCCTAAATTTGTTTTTTTAGCCATGTCTAATGCCACAAAAGTCATTCTTTCATCATTAGCATTACTTTGTGTTCTCCTTTCAACTTTCAAACTCTGCTTACATGATTCAGCTGTCTTTGCATATTCAGTACATTCCCCATTGAAGCCTTGCATACTAATCATAATGATTTTAAAATTCTCGTGATAATTCCTATATCTCTACCCTGTCTGCCTATTGTGCTTCCACTGGTGTTTTAAGTGTGTAATTTTTCTTTCTGTATTTAAGGGACTGGGAAAATTTTCTTACTTCTCTGAATTTTCTTCCAGTTGATCGAGTAAACAAACAGCACTAGATAGTTTGGCAAAAGAAACAAATAAGTACCTAAATCAAGCATGTAGAAATCAATTTAGATTACGAGGATGCCATTTTCAGTTTAGGAGAAGATAGCTTGAATCCAGAAACAAGGTATAATATGAGGACTGGAGTGTCAAGGAGAAAGAAGGGAGCCTTCACATCACATCTATTATGCAAAAATATATACAATTCTCAGGCAGACAGTTTAAGAGGTCCTACCTCTGGATAATACTCTCAATATTTATTCTTCTAGTTAATTGGGGGGGAGGTGGTCCACTTTTCTGAGTAGGGGATGGACAAATCATCTCCTTAGCTTCAGGATCTAAACTGATCTCAGTTTAAAATAATCTGCAAGTCAAAGCAGGAAGTCCTGAGGAGGCCAGTTCTATACAACTTTAACATGCTTTGTCATTTTTTTCTTGATATCCAGACAGGAACAAGAAATTGTTGTAAATTGGCCTGACTAATATGCCATGGAAGCAGTGTTCTATAGTTCTATAATTAAAGTTTTTTTTAAATATTTTTTTATTTATATATATTTCACATCATTTCAGTCCCTGGGGGTCACCCACTGCCTCCCCTTCCCACCCGCTCCAGCTGGTCCCCATTCTCTCCTTGTGCAGTTTCATTTGGTTGACCATATATTAGTGAAACCATTTGGTTTCTGTCCCTTTCTGTCTGGCTCGTTTCTGCTAGAATGATTTCTTCTAGGTACATCCAGGTTTCCATAAATTCATCAAATTTGTCATTTTTAATTGATGAGTAATACTCCATTGTGTATATGTACCACATCTTTTTCATCCAGTCATCTGTTCTGGGGCATTTGGGTTGTTTCCATGTCCTTGCAATTATAAATAGTGCTGCAATAAACATCCG